>JBBPBX010042186.1:7863-28515 GCA_038048925.1 Garcialebias charrua
CATGGTGCACTAAGATTCATAACTGGCTGTGATTATCGTACCCACCACTGCACCCTGTATTCACTGGTTAACTGGACATCATTAACCTCACGCAGACTCTTCCACTGGTACACTTTCATCTTTAAATCACTTCTTGGTCTGCTGCCCTCATACATCTCCTCCTACATGTCTTTGCGTGAGTGCAGCTACAGTGTGCGCTCTCAGGACATGATTACCTGCAGTGTTCCATCAGTGAGGACTGAACTTGGAAAAAGGGCCTTCTCCTACTCTGCTCCTGCTTCATGGAATATCTTACAAAAAGATCTGAAGCTCTCGGCCCTGACCTCTCTAAATGGTTTTAAGAATCTGTTGGACTCCTGGCAAAAACCAATGCAGACATGTTCCTGTTTTTGATTTTATACATCTGCCTTATAATCTGTCTGTTTTGCTACTTTGATATCTTTTTTTATAACTTGTTTAAAAAAAATCTGTATGCCTCTCTCATGATCGTCTATTGTTGTCATCATTCTTTAGTTTGTAGCCAGGTCTCTCTTGTAAATGAGTCCTCGAGGCTCAATGGGATTAACCTGTATAAATAAATGTTGAATGGATGTTAGACTGATTGATAACTCTCAATTGTCTCTAGGTGTGAGAGACAGTGAATGGTTGTTTGTCTCCTTTGTCATTATGTGTCCCTGTAATGGACTGCAGCCCTGTCCAGGTGTCCCCCGCCCCTCACAGTGACTGCTGGACATGGACACCAGTGACTCAGTGATACGAAAAGGAATAAGCATGTTAAGACGATGGATTGATGGAGGGATGGATGGATGGATGGATGGATGGATGATTCTAAGAACCTTTATAATGTAATCTGTAAACACACAACTCAATTAACCAAGAGGCTTGATTTCTGCAGCTCCTGTCCAAACGGTCAACATTTCCAGAGTTGACAACAAGATCTTCTGCAGCTCAGATGGGATCTACCCTGAACCAGAACTCACCTGGTCCACTATCCCACCATCCAACCTGCTCCTCCAGAGCGCCACCATAAAGAGACCAACCAAACAGCATCTTTACAGCATCAGCAGCTCTCTGAATGTTTCGAACAGCGACTCTGGTGTGAGCTACAGCTGCACCGTGGGCACACGCTCAAACAACCGGACAGGAAGCTTGTTGAAGCAGGAAGAGAAAGGTGAGGGATGGAAAACAACCCACGTCCTGTCCTGTGATACAACCATCCAGCTCTGGCAGAGGCTGGTGCCCCCGTCAGACAACATTCATGTATTATACAGTACACTTTTTATTTATTTATTTATATAAAATTTGTTCATTTTAAAAATACAATACAGGTAATCCCCGACTTACAAGCGAGTTCCGTTACTACGACTATCTCGTAAGACGAAAATCTCGTAAATCGGGGACTACCTGTATATAAACCTATATACCGCACGAGCCGCCACTGAACACGTACATGTGCAGTAATGAACAGTTACCAAGCATTTCAACTATCCTAAAACTTTAAAACACTTTAAAACATTTGTAAAAAATATAAAAAAATAATTTCTTACTTTGAGCTGCAGCTTCTCTCGTCTGTTAGCTCCGCCGCGTTACGTCCGAGCTCCCCAGCATTCTGCAGCACCACGCAGTCCAAACTGTTTACAGGAAGGACTGTTAGTATGCTAACTTCATACATTTGGAGCCAGAAAAAGATTTAATAAACTTACCGAAAGCCGTTACTCCGCGGTGTTCGACCATCCATCCAAACGAGCTGCCCGCAGCTGCACTCGTTAGCTGTTGTTAGCTCCACGTTAGCTGCGCTCGTTAAATTGTCAGTTCATCAAAAGGGTGTCGGCGCTCGCTGTTTCTCCGCGTTAGCTCGGTGTCCCCCGACATCTTAGGCTGCAAGGCGGACATTGAGGCGAGCTCCCGGACGCAGATGGCCTCTCCGCGGCCTGTCGGCTCGGTGTCCCCGCCCGCTTAGCTCCGCTTAGCTTAGCTTCCTTAGCTGCGCTCGATAGCATGTCGGGCGGCGTAGTAGGAGCGATCGCGGAGCGATCCGCGGCTGCTGCTCCGGGCCTGAGATGTCCACAGAGTTCACCAAGTGTTTCCAGCTAATTTATCCATATGAGGCATCCTCTTATGGGAGAAACAGTCATCCAAAGCCGGCTGCCGAGTGCCGATAATGGCGGACCTCACTTGACCGCACTTGGGAACTGTAAAATGGCGGACACGGATGCATTTCCGGAAACGGCCGGAAGTCGCGCAAATACGCTTCAAATTATAATAAAACATAATAAAAATAATTATACTTTATTTATAAAGCCATTTAAAACAACAACAGCTGCAACAAAGTGCTGTACACATAAAATTAAGAACATTTAAACACAATTTTTTTTTTTCAAATTTTTATTAAATATGATAACCTCGTAAATCCGGAACCTCGTAGGTCGATGTCCTCGTAAGTCGAGGATTACCTGTACAAAACAATCCCATAAGCGACAACATACAAAATAAAAAAAAATTAAAAAACACACATCATGTTGCACATGCAAAAGTAAAGGGCCCAGGGGCAATTCTAGTATCTGACCTTTAGGGGGTGCTAGTCCCCAGTATTGACAATGGTTCTTGACTTGAACAACACACCTGGCGTGGTTTGTGAGAAGTGTAAAAGCTTACAGCACCTGGTGCTCCCAGGCGCTCTCCCATCCAAGTTCTGACCAGACCTGACCCTGCTTAGCAGCTGAGACCTGTAAACGAGGAGCTCGATCACAGATTCATTTATTGAATGAAAAGGGTGAAGAAAGAAGAAAAAAATTATTACAATACAGGTGGTCCCCGACTTACGAACGGGTTCCGTTCCTATGCACCGTTCGTAACTCGAAAATTCGTAAGTCGGAACGCATTACATGTGGCGTTCGTAAGTCCAGATTTTTGGTCGTAAGTCGGAAAATGTATGCTAACGCTGCGCCGCACACCCGTTTATCAACATGAGACTGAACAAGCGTACATACTGGTTCATAAACATGCACAGAACTTTATTTACAAACGGTTAGCTAACACACTTTCATCTAAAAACACATACCAGTGCTGTATTTACTGTACAACAGTACTGTTCGTAAGCGCGTTCGTAAGTCCGGAACGTCGTAAGTCGGGGACCACCTGTATATNGTCGGGGACTACCTGTATACAAATAGGACTTTTAAAGGTTCATGGCAAATGAGGACTAAACTTGAGCAACCAGAAGTCGCAGCATCTACACACAAAACACAAAACAAAGCACAACCAGCTTCAAGCACTGACCTTTAATTTAACTGATGACTGCACAGCTGTAATGCAAAACACTGACAATGATCCAACAATGTTCAGTCAGCTCATCTGGACTGTTTCTTTTTTTTGTGCTGAAGCATTTCACCTTCCATCCAGAAGGCTTCATCAGTCAAGGAAACACACAACACAAAACTGATTCTTCACCCAACAACTTACAGCAAAGTGGAACAAACCAGTTACTGTATGTTGGTGATAAGATGGTGTCTTTGGCACGCCCTCTCTTTCTGTGCCGGCCCTCTCCCTCGTCGACAGTCATGTCAAACTGGTTCAAAAACAACAAAGTCCATGTTCAATAATCCAGGTACACAATCCAACAATTTTCAGTCAGGTCATCTGGACAGCACAAAAAAAGAAACTGTCCAGATGACCTGACTGAAAAGTGTTGGATTGTATACCTGGATTATTGAACATGGACTTTGTTGGTTCTGACAATGTTGTTAGAGGAAAAGGGGGTGGAGCTCCTGCAAGAGGCGTTTACCTTCTGAACTAATTAAAGTCGCCGATTGGTCAGTTACTGATGAGCGTACTGGACTGATTGACAGGTGGCGTTGAGGATCTGATTTGTGCAAAAAAAATCCAGATTTTACTGGCTTGTTTAAGAGCCTCATCTTTTGTTCTATATTTATTTATAATTGATTCAATATTTTGGTTCATCTAAGGCAGGGGTGCTCATTACGTAGATCGCAATCTACAGGTAGATCTCTGAGGTGGTACTGGTAGATCGCAGCATGACATTAAAAAAAAAAAATTGTCAGCCTATCAAACATCCCATGGGCGTAGCCAGGATTTTATGAGGGACGGTTCGTTTAAAGTAAAAGTGGACCTGGAAAGAGCAACACGCCTCTGTGGTTCACTGGAAGCACGTCGGGTTGCCAATCCAAACTTTCTCTCGACTCGGGTTCGATCCTCACTTGGTTGAACTCGAATCGTCGAAGTGGACAATATTTCAACTTATTTTACGTTTGTCTTTTATTGGATAAAAAAAAAAGGAGTTTGTGTTAACCATATTAAGTCTATGGTGTTAACCGGTTCGACATTAGCGGCATCTCCATACCTTCTCTTTCCACCTCTCTCAACACAGAACTTGTGTTGTGCGAGAGTTGTAGGCGGGACTTCATAGGCAAAGTGGGCGGTTTGTTCGAACCCCCAGAACCCCCCCTGGCTATGCGCATGCCTGGAGGTATGCCAGACATGTCCCATTGGGAAGAAGCCATGGGGCAGACCCAAAACTCACTGGAGGGATTGTGTACCTTCTCTGGTCTGGGAACATCTTAGCATTCTCCAGGTGGAGCTGGAGAGTGTCACTGAGGAGAGGGATGTCTGAGTTTCTCTCCTGGACCTGTAGTTTGACCCGGCCACAGATAAGCAGTAGAAGATGGAGATAGAGGTGTTTGCAAGTATAAAGCTGCATCGGGGACAGCTGTGGCTGAGTGGTTAGAGCAGTCATCCTCCAGCAGCTTTGGGAAAAAAAATACAATGTTAACCCATATGGCTCCAAAGATAAAAGTGTACCATCATTTTAAACCTGGAAAATGTAAACACATACAACAAGGGGATATTTATGAAATGAATAAAAATAAAAGTAGTTATGCATTATTGGTAGTTTGTTAACCCTAACCCATTGGTAGGTTGTTAACCCTAACCCATTGGTAGGTTGTTAACCCTAACCCATTGTGATGAAGAGGGAGCTGAGTTGTAAGGCAAAGCTCTCTCTTACCAGTCTGTCAGTAACCGTGTTTCCATCTATTTTCAAAACGAATTTTGAGTGAATTTTTGAAAATTCGCAAAAATGTAAATAAAAATTAATGCGAAGCAGAAGTGTTTCCATCAACTGGCTTGAAGCGCATCTAACATGCCACGCAAAGCGGCATTACGTCAGACGTCAGCGACATTACGTCAGACGTCAGCGTCATTACGTCAGACGTCAGCGTTACGCGTGTCTACAGTAAACAGGAAGTAGCGGTTGAAAACAGGACCCGACCACACATCTCGGGGCACAAAAACATCGCAATTGACGCACACTCGTCCTTAACGTAGGGGCGAGTGCGCGCAGCCGAGGCAGTAATTAAACCGCGCCGCCACAATCTTAGATATGGAAAAAAAGGAAGGCAACATGAGGTTACCTTCATTCATTAGCTCTTCAAAGTAATCATTCCATCTTCCCATCACACTCTCTTCACTTGTTAGAACATTACCATTCTCATATTTAATAAGCCTAACTGTTGCACATCCTTTCCAGCCTGATCCCTCTGTCTTGCCAATCGGTACAAGTCTTTCTCGCCCTCTTTAGTGTCCAGTCTCCCATACAACTCATCGTACGCCCTCTGCTTTCCATCTGTCTTGCCAATCGGTACAAGTCCTTCTCGCCCTCTTTAGTGTCCAGTCTCCCATACAACTCATCGTACGCCCTCTGCTTTGCCTTAGCTACTTCCCTATTTGCTCTATGTTCCATCTCCTTATATTCCTGTCTCCTCTCTTCAGTCCTCTCACTGTCATATTTCTTCTTGGCTAATCTCTTTCTTTGAATGGCATCCTGCAATTCACTATTCTACCACCAGGTTATCATCCATTCTCTGTCCAGATGACACACCAAGTACCTTCCTTCCTGTCTCTCTAATTACTGTTGCTCTACTAGCCCGGTCACTTGGAAGCTCTTTCTTACCACCCAGAGCCTTTAACAGCTTGTCTCTGAATTTTTCACAACAATATTCCTTCTTTAGCTTCCACCATTTGGTCTTCTTCTTTGATTTTACTCTTTTTCTTTTCTTCACAACAACAGTCATTCTACACACAACCATCCAATGCTGTCTGTCCACGCTCTCCCCTGCCACAACCTTACAGTCTCCAATCTCCCTCAGGTTTCCTCTTCTACACAGAATGTAGTCGACCTGCGTACTCCTTCCTCCACTCTTAAGGCCCCAATATACCTGTTTCTTTTGCCTCACGCCGCTGGACTGGCGTGTGCAACGCGCAGGCAGTTCATATATAGTTCTGTGCAAGCGCAGCTCTCTGCTCTCAGCTCCAGCAGCTGCAGCCGGGCGGAGCAGGACAAATTGAGGTCGCTGATTGGTCATTTGCTGACACGCGAGGCAGTTTATCGTAGGCGTAGTAAAATTTGACCTTGGCGCGTTCACGCCCGTGATCAAAGGCTTTTGCCGCGGCGCTCCCACGGCGCCGAGCGGCGTGAGGCAAAAGAAACAGGTATATTGGGGCCTTTATAGGTCACTCTATGTTCCTCCCTCTTTTGGAAATATAGGTATTGACTACTGCCATTTCCATTCTCTTGGCAAAATCCACCGCCATCTGTTCTTCCTGGTTTCTTTCCTTGACACCAAACCTACCCATCACTTCCTCATCCCCTCTGTTTCCTTCACCAACATGTCCATTCAGGTCTGCTCCAATCACCACTCTTTCCTCCCTGGGAATACTCTCTATCACTTCATCCAAAATCTTTCCAAAATGTATCTTTCTCCTCCCCATCACATCCAACCTGTGGAGCATAACCACTGACTATGTTTAGCATCAGACCTTCTACTTCTACCTTCAGGCACATCACCCTATCTGACACTCTCTTCACCTCTACTACATTCTTTGCCAACTCCTCCTTCAGGACCACCCCTACTCCATTTCTCTTTCTATCCACACCATGGTAAAACAGTTTGAACCCTGCTCCAATACTGCGAGCCTTGCTGCCCTTCCACTTGGTCTCTTGGACACATAAAACATCTACCTTTCTTCTCTGCATCATGCCAGCCAGCTCTCTACCTTTGCCTGTCATTGTCCCCACATTTAGAGTTGCAACCCTCAGTCCTACATTCTTCACTTTCCTCCTCTCCCTCTGTCTCCTGACACATTTCCCTCCTCGGGGTCTTCGACTAACAGTAGCACAGTTTCCGCCGGCACCCTGTTTGTCAACAGCACCGGTGGCAGTCGTTGTTAACCCGGGCCTCGACCGATCCGGTATGGTTTCACTTTGATGAACTCGCATTATGGTTTTGGCAAAAGTGTTTTACATCAGATGCCATTCCTGACACAACCCTCACCATTTACCCGGGCTTGGGACCGGCACAAGAGATACACTGGCTTATGCTCCCTAGTGGCTGGTTTAGTACAGAGAATCTAACTAATAAAGAAAAAATAGGACGTGAAACAACATTACAGAGAAATATTGAATTGATTCATAATGATGAAGAATATGATGATTTTATTAATATGAAGTTTTCATTGTTAGAATTAAATAAAGCAATGAAGAATTCTAATAAATCAACTCCTGGTAATGATCAAATTACTTATAGTATGTTAAACAAATCTTGGTGATGTGAGTAGAAAAAAATACTAAAATTGTTTAATAAGGTGTAGGAGGAAGGGATATTACCTGATAAATGGAAAGGAGCGATTATTATTCCTATTTGTAAACCTGGTAAAGATCCTAATTCACCTGAAAGCTATAGACCAATAGCTTGAACAGCATGTTTGGGTAAAATTATGGAAAAAATAGTAAATACTCGATTAATTTACTTGTTAGAATCTAAGGAGAAAATTAAAGCTTATCAATTTGGATTTAGAAAAGGCAAAAGTACAATAGATCCTGCAATATGTCTGGAGCATGAAATTAGACAGGCCCATACTGTATTAACAAAGAGAGTGTGATATCAGTCTTCTTGGATGTGGAAAAGGCTTATGACATGTTGTGGAAAGAAGGGCTTTTGATTAAAATGAAACAGATAGGTATAAGGGGTAGAATATATAGGTGGATGAAAAACATTTTACTGTAAGAAATAGAGTAAAAATAGGAGGGAAAATAAGTTCAAAGTATCCTGTTGAAAATGGTACTCCCCAAGGCAGTATAATAAGTCCTATATTATTTATTATAATGATTAATGATATGTTAAATAATATAGATAAATCTTTTGGTGTTTCATTATTTGCAGATGACAGTATTATTTGGAAGAAGGGGGAAAATTAGCATTTATAAATAGGAAAATACAAGAGGCATTAAATAGGGTAGAAGCTTGGGCGTTCGAATGGGGATTTAGATTCTGAACATCCAAATCTAAATTTGTTGTTTTCACAAATACAAAAGTAAATGTTAATGCAAACCTTAAACTGTATGGGGATGTTATAGAAAAGGTAGATCAGATTAAATATTTGGGTTACGCGTCACCGCTGACAACCCGGAAATGTGGGCCGGTGTTTTGCCCAAAATGGATTTGTTGCAAATGGCGGCAACAGGAGCGTGCACTGAAGGACTTAAAATAAATTAACACTTAAAAACAAACTTTTTTGCTGAAAATTATAACAAAGATGTGTCTTAGCTGAACTTTTCCGTAATAAATTAACGTAATTGTGAAATCAGCTGGATTTAAAAATAAGTTTCTCTACGTTCAAGACGTGCACCCGCACGGGTGGGAACGGTGCATTTCTTTAAACAGCAAGATAAACAAAAATATATTTGTTAGCTTACATTATAGCAAAAGTGTTTCTGAGCTGAACTTTTCCTTAATAAATGAATGAAATGGTCAAATCAGCTGAATTTAAATAGTTTTGCTACGCCGGCTCAACAAAACGAGCACGCGCAGCAACAGACATGCAGTGCTGCGAACAGACCTGCATCCCTTTAAAATTTAGCAAGATAAACCCCTAAAAATATATATATTTGTTAGCTGACATTATAGCAAAAGTGTTTCTGAGCTGAACTTTTCCTTAATAAATGTATATAATGGTAGCCTGGCCCTCGCCATTCCTACGCAGCTCCGCTCAATTCTCATTTCCCTTCACTGCTGGGTCTGGGACTTCTCCCATAGACAAGGATTTCTCCGGTAGATTTTTGACCGGACCAATCAGAGAACAGAAGGGGCAGAGTTTTTGGCCCCAAACCCACGCCCCCACCTGTCCCAGCGCGCAGCCAGCGAGCAGCCGCATGTTCTCAATCAAAGCGATGCAAAGCGATGCAGGACTGTTTTATATGTGACACAAATGTATTAAATTCCCCTTCTTAATCCCTTATCTTCAGTTTTCTTTTGTTTTTTTGCCAAAAGTCAAGTGATCTCTCCCTCCTCCTCCCCCTCTGCTGAGTGCAAATGAATGAGGAAATGTCTGAGGTTGTCACAAGAGAATTAAACTAGGGTTTTACGTTGCTGCCCGAGTCCCTGCAGATTTTCTGGTCTTCTGGTGTGCTGGACCAGTGATCCATGGTTTTATTTTATTTTATTAGAACGTTTTATTAACATATAAACAGAATATGCAGCGCAGTGAGAGAAAATGCAGCAGGAAGCGGAGCAGATGTCAAGTTCAACAGACCACGGGGGAGCAGCCATATATGGCTCTGAGAGGAGGGAGCAGAATGCTTTCCATGTTCAAAATTTTTCTAAGATCCAATAGTTTTGTTCCTCAGGCAGAGGCCATGCCTCCAGCAAGAATCGGTTCTCTATGGAGAAAGTCCAGACCCTAGTACGAAGCAAAGTGAAGGACAAGGGTCTAGTTTTAACCAGGCTAATATAATGGTCAAATCAGCTGAATTTAAATCGTTTCGCTATGGCGGCTCACCAAAACGAGCATGCGCAGCAACAGAAAGTGCAGCGAATAGACCTGCATCTCTTTAAAATTTAGCAAGATAAACCTCAAAAAATATATTTGTTAGCTGACATTTTAGTAAAAGTGTGTCTCAGTTTAACTTTTCTTAATAAATGCACTTTGACGGTTAAAACATGGTAAAATGACGCAAACGAAATAAAGCGGCTTTAAAATTTCTACACGCCCACCCGTCCATAATGATGACAGAAACAACTACAGGTAGTCCCCGACTTACGAGCGCTCTTACATACGAGGTTCCGGACTTACGAGCTGGCGAATTTTTGGAAAAAACGCAAAAAATACCGAGTTTTTCTGTGTTTTTTCACCACAGTTCGTTAGCTAAACATGTGGACACACGTTTCCGATCATTTTTATGCACTCATAAGCAGTTTTTCGATGAAAAACGAGTGTTTGTAGTCGCGCTAGCAAAACCGTTCCAACTTACGAGCGAAAATCCGGACTTACGAGAACATGTGCTTCGTGTTCCGACGTACGAATTTCCGGTTTACGAGCAACTCATAAGTACGGAACTCGCTCGTAAGTCGGGGACTACCTGTATTTATTTTACAGTTTTTAGTCAACCCCATTGAACTCTTTGTCTTCTGTGTCGCTGGCGAAGAGTTCTGCCAGCGACTGAGGAAGGTTATTCAAAGCTCCTCCTTTCTCCTTGTCTTCCTCCCCACTGTCGGAGTCATCCTCAGCTCCAGCCGTTCCAGCTAACTGTGCGATCCCAGCCTTTCTGAACCCCGACTGGATCGTTTTTTGGGTCACAGAGGTCCACCACGCTTTGTCGATCCATTGGAGGACCTGCTGAAAGGTGGCGTGGCACATATGTCCTGTGGCTGTAAAACTGTGGTCACCATCCACTCCTCCCAGAGACGGCGCAGAGCTGATTTAAAGCTACGGTTCACAGAGATGTCCAGCGGCTGCAGCACTTTCGTTAATCCTCCCGGGATGATGGCAGAAATGGTGTTGCACACTTTAATTTTCTCCTTGAACTGCAGCGTGATGTGGGCGCTAGGGGTGGGCGATATGGCTCAAAAATTATATTGTGATATTTCAGAGTATTATCACGATAACGATAAATTTCGTGATATAACCTAAAAAAAAAAATCTAATGTATTTATTTGACAAAATTAACTTAACATGTTGCTTTGCAGTATTATATAAAAATTTTAAAAACAACAAGGGGTAATTTTACTGAAATTACTTTATTTAGTAAAGTATTTAGTCTCCAAGTAAAACTACACCTGCACTTTAGTTTTTGTGGTGGTTTTTTTATCTATATTTTGTGCAGACTTTTTCCAATCTAAATAACAATCATTTTTAAAGTGCAGGTGTAGTTTCCTAAAACAACTAGCCTAAATAAAATGAAGTTTGTGTCATTCCTCTGATTCATTTTTTAACTGATCTGTCTCTGGCGGAGTTGTAATGTATACAGCAGTGTTGTGCATGTATATTACAGAGTGCCAGTGAACGCACCGCGAGCCAGAGCGTGACGTAGGCGCGCAGGTTCGGGTGTGAAAGAAAGTCAGAGAACGGAGCGGTGGAGGATCATGCAGTCTGTTAAGTGTATTTGTGCAGCTTAAACAATAAAGCAACGTCTGCTACAAACCAGCAAGGTTATTGAGCGTGCAGAGAAACATCACAGGAGTGACTGTGGAGCCGCGCATGTTTGTAACACAGTTTACAGCGAGGACACGGCTGCTCAGAGCGGAGCGGGGCGGGGGGGGGACAGCTGCCTGCAGAGCAGGGGGGGAGAGAAGCTGAGACGCGCGCGCGTTGTTTTTAACATTTTAGCACAGGCTGGACGCTGAGCTCTGCATCGGGCTGCGTTTTACAGACGGCTGGAGGGGATGTGCGCAGTTTAAAGCGCTCGGGTGTTAAGGGGCGGGGCGCCCTGACGTATTACGTCATGAAATTAGCATATCATGATATAAGATTTTTGCCCGGGCAAGCTTTTTATACCGGTATTACCGGTAACGATATGATATGGCCCAGCCCTAGTGGGCGCACATGCTGTCCATAACTCACCTTTCTATAAGTCACTTCTTGGTTTTAAAAAACCCGTCTGGCCGCTTGGTGAAACATTTAACGAGCTACACTGCCTCTGATGGAGAGCTGGTGGCGGCGCATGAATCGGAAGCACCATGATGGCCCTCCCCAACAAACGCCGCTATGTCCATCTCCTTAGCGACGGACATCGCGTGCAGCCGTAGCTGTACAGTGAACAGCCCACTGCCTGACGCACGTTCCTCCAACACTCACGTCTTCACCCTTTCCTCCAGCTCTGGCCACTAGGACTTGCACCCGCGGTTCGCCCTCTTCGACCGCTTCATTGCGGTGAGCGAGCCCTCCGCCTTCCTCCAGTCATGGACGAGCTTCTCACTTTCACCGAAATGACGGTGGGCTGCACGGTTCCCGTGTTCTACAGCATTTTTACCGTATTATCCGCCTGATAAGTCTCACCTTTCTATAAGTCACTTTGTCCAATTATTGGCAATAAATTGGAAAAATCCATAAACATGTTGCACCTTTATTTAAGTCGCATCTATTATGCGGCACCGCTACACGACGCGTCAGCGCGTCATTTGCCCTGCTGAAAATGGCGGCCACCGAAGCATGCACGGAAGGACTTTTAACAAGATTAACACAGGAAAAACAATTATTTGTCTGCTGAAAATTATAGCAAAGATGTGTCTTAGCTTAACCGTTCCTTAATAAATTCACGTAATGGTCAAATCTGCTGGATTTAAATTTTTTCGCTTTGACGTCTTCCGAACGGTCGTGCGCGCTGCGAAAATAAATTATAAATAAACCTAAATTTAGCTAAAACAACTCCAACAGCTAACAGTTTGTAAATGACCACCAAGTAATTACTTTCTGTAAGTTTAAAGAAAATCTGCCGTGTGGTTTATGAGCTATTTGCTAAAAAGTACAAGGAAAAACAACAAAGCTAACCTCGACACATTTACGTCTATAAAACATCGAATTTTATCTCAAATAACTCCAACAGCTAACAGTTTGTAAATGACCACCAAGTAATTCCTTTCTGTAAGTTTAAAGAAAATCTGCCATGTGGTTTACGAGCTATTTGCTAAAACGTACAAGGAAAAACAACGAAGTTAGCCCCGACACATTTACGTCTATAAAACATTGAATTTTATCTCAAATAACTCCAACAGCTAATAGTTTTTAAATGACCACCAAGTAATTACTTTCTGTAAGTTTAAAGAAAACCTGCCATGTTGTTTATGAGCTATTTGCTAAAACGTACAAGGAAAAACAATGAAGCTAGTCGAGACACATTTACGTCTATAAAACATCGAATTTTATCTCAAATAACTCTAACAGCTAACAGTTTGTAAATGGCCACCAATTAATTACTTTCTGTAAGTTTAAAGAAAATCTGCCTTGTGGTTCATGAGCTATTTGCTAAAACGTACAAGGAAAAACAACTAAGCTAGCCGCGACACATTTACATCTATAAAACATCGAATTTTATCTCAAATAACTCCACCAGCTAATAGTTTTTAAATGACCACCAAGTAATTACTTTCTTTAAGTTTAAGTAAAATCTGTCCTGTAGTTCATGAGTTACTGAGATAAATAGTAACCGTTTTTGCTAAAAAAACAAACAAACACTGAGCTAACAGTAGTTCATACCTCCAGAGCAGGAGGCCGGGCAGTGACAGAGTGTGTCCGACCAGAGGAGGCTGCCGTCGGACACATGAGCTGGAAACGGTCGGTGGACTCTCTGGAAGTGTCAGAGCTCTAGAGCAGTAGGCTGGGCTGCGACAGGGTGTGTCCGACCAGAGGAGGCTGCCGTCGGACACATGAGCTGGAAACGGTCGGTGGACTCTCTGGAAGTGTCAGAGCTCTAGAGCAGTAGGCTGGGCTGCGACAGGGTGTGTCCGACCAGAGGAGGCTGCCGTTGGACACATGAGGTGGGAACGGTCGGTGTATCCTAGCGGACAAAGGTGGTACTGCATCCCTAGCGGCCGAAAGTGGTACTGCACCATTTTTTGCCAAAATGAAAAACGGTCATATCTGAGCCAAAAATTGGTCTAAAAATATGGGGGGAAAATCCATAAACAAGTCTCACCTCTCTATAAGTCACAGGGCATGCAAATTAGGCAAAAAGGTGTGACTTATAGACCGGAAATATGGTAATCACCTGCAGCTTAAAATCTGCAGAATACAACCTTCTCTTGGGCGGCATTTTCTCTCTTTGTTCTCTCTCTCGCTGTTGTTTGCTGTTGTTTGCTGTTGATGTTGTCTTCTCTGTTCTCCTACTCACACTCACGTATTTGGCGCGAGGTGATGGGATTTTGGTGGCTCTGAATACACAAATAATTGGAAACGCCTACAGGTACGCCTGTAGCTGTCAACAGCCTAGAGGGCACTTTAGCGCTAATAGCGGCTGAAACTGGTACTGCCTGCGCCCCTAGCGGCCAAAAGTGGTACTGCCTGCGGCAGAAAGTGGTACTGCCGGCGCCCCTAGCGGTCGAAAGTGGTACTGCACTATTTTTTGCCAAAATAAAAAATGGTCATATCTCAGCCAAAAATTGGTCTGAAAATATGGGGGAAAAATCCATAAATATGTCGCTTCGCCCTATAAAATGCAGGGCATGCAAATTAGGCAAAAAGGTGCGAGTTATACACAGGAAAATATGGTATATATTACTGTATTATAAAACAAACCTCTAATTATGCATCATTCACCACCAAAACTTTACACTATAATTTGTTATAAATAAGCAAAATCAGTTGTTTCTATTGGTAACAATTACAAGTTGTTAGTTTACTTTCAGACATTGACGAGTACAATTGAGGCAGTTTGTCTCACAATGGCTATGGATGGATATAAATTCAAACTTAGTTCATGTGAACACTACATGCTCTCGTCGATATTTCATTTATTTTTGTGCATTACTGATAAAACAGCTTGACAAATCTCAGGAAAAATCATGTAATATTGGATCATTTTCCTCAATAAATGACCAAGCATAATATTTTGTCTCATTTGTTTAACTGGGTTCTCTTTATCTACTTTTAGGACTTGTGTGAAAATCTGATGATGTTTTAGGTCATTTTTATGCAGAAATTTATAAAGTTTTAAGGCTTCACAAACTTTCAAGCATCGCTGTATGTGTGAATTTAAAGTTATAATTGTGCCTGATGTTCACGTTTTCTGTAGTCCCTGCAGATGTTCAGCAGATGGTTCTGATTAAAGAAGCTCCTGAGGTACAGATGCTTGGGGTGGATCCACAGTATCCAGAGACCCTCAACATAAAGGAGGAAGATGAGGAACTGTGGACCAGTCAAGAGGGAGAGCAGTTTTGTGTGAAAACAGAGACTGATGACCCCGGGTTTGCATTCACTGCTGTTCCTTTGAAGAGTGAGGAAGATGAAGAGAAACGTCTATTTTTACAGCTTCATCAGCACCAAGTAAAAGAGGAAGATCTTCCAACCAGCAGTTCAGCTGACCAGATGAAAGCATCAACTGGTGGAGAGGACTGTGGAGGAGCAGAGACTACCAGGAACCCAGATCTAAATACTTATGGAGATGATTGCAGCTCTTCAGAGACTGAAGTCAGTGAGGATGATGAAGGTGATGATGTGAATGACTCTGACTCTCAGCTAAAAGACTTATCAGACTCTGGGTCAGAACCTGAAGACGGTGACAAAGACTGGAAGAAGAGCAGAGCTCCTGAGTCAGGCGTAAACACTGTCAACAAATCTTGCAGCTTCACTGAGCATGGGAAACAATTTCACAAGACAAGTCAGTCAGTGATGTCTTCAAGTTGTTTGGTTGTCAAGGAATGTGTTGAAGTGAAGAAAACTGGAGGCTCAGTCGAGAAAAGACAGTCAAGACAGACCTCATTTAGTTGTAAAGACTGTGGAAAAAGATTTAACAGAAAGGGTATCTAAACACACACATGATAGTTCACACAGGACAGAAAGCATTTGCTTGTGATCTTTGTGGACAAAGGTTTGAAGTCAACTTTAAACACACACATGATAGTTCACACAGGACAGAAAGCATTTGTTTGTGATCTTTGTGGACAAAGGTTTGGACATAAGTCATAAACACACACATGATAGTTCACACAGGACAGAAAGCATTTGTTTGTGATCTTTGTGGACACAGGTTTGGACAGAAGTCACATTTAAACAAACACATGATAGTTCACACAGGACAGAAAGCATTTGTTTGTGATCTTTGTGGACACAGGTTTGGACAGAAGTCAGATTTAAACAAACACATGATAGTTCACACAGGACAGAAACCATTTGTTTGTGATCTTTGTGGACACAGGTTTGGACAGAAGTCACATTTAAACAGACACATGGGGATCCACATCAGAGAAAAGCAGTTTAACTGAATATTAACCTTTTGTTTTGTCTTTTTTTAATCTCATATAAAATTACGCATTCCTTTCAGTAATGTTTTTTTCTTTGTACCTTTATTACCAAACATTTGATTTTCATGTTTTTTTACTCAAATTTATTCATTTTAAAAATATAACACAAAACTATGTACTGTAGAGATATAGCACCCTCATGTCCGTCTGGGATGTGGGCCTATCCACATCTCTCTGAAACTCTCAGTGTTACACCTTCTTGAAACTCTCAAGGAGTTTCTCAAGGACAAGTGGACTCCACTTTGGTTAACAATTATTATGAATTAATGGACACTAATTAATCAGATTGAACTTTCTCTTTAATGTGTGTTAATTCAGAATTGATCTACAGTATATTTTTGTCATTTCAATGATGATCTGTTACTTGCATGAGTTTGACCTTTATGCTGGTTTATTCTTCAATACAAAGTGTGCTCTGAATCTAAGACTGTGAGTCAGGGAAAAAGCTGCTACTTCCTTTTTGTTTTGTCTTCAAGATAGACTCAACAGGCCAGTCCATCTGTCGTTTATGTAAACAGTTTTCCTGTCTCCGTCAAGAGACTTTCTGCCTATGAGATGAAAACCCATCTCTTATTTTGTTAACACCAGCCAGTAGTCATTCAGATGGTGGCAAACTCCACCCTCCATATAAAGTCTTACTTCCTATTTGGACTTTAGTGCTTTGGAGAGAACTAACTCGCAACTGGTTTTCCTCCTCTGAAAAAGCTAGAGACGTTCCGGTCATTGTGTCAACTAGACCCACGTTTCAGCTGGAGTTACAGTAAAGCTTACTGTAACTCATTCACTCATCTTCTGGAAGAATTTGTTTTCTGAAGTTTTATTTTGAAAAATCAGTCTGTGCGCTTGACCATTGTTTCCTGCCGAGGGAGGCGAGTTCCTCGTATCGTGAATCAGCCACTCACGCTGAAGTCCCAACTGGACGGCCGGTGGACAAACTCATCCACGTGTGTGTCCAGTCACTTCTCCACTCTTATCTCCAAGAGACGAACCGTCAACAGGTAACGAGTCGTGGTGTGCTTGAACGTGCGGGAGCCCAGCAGCTGCTCGTGTGGGGAAAAAGGTGTCACCCAGTCTGGTTCAAAATAATCAATTTCAGTAACTTAGCTTTCATCTTCTTCCTCCTATTTCTTATTTTTCATAAGCTTTAATCTGTCAAGAAATGTGCCAACAGTTTAAGTTCCTGACTGTCTGTGTGTTTTAATTTGAATTCTTGTCAACGTAGTTAGTAAATCAGAGCTAATATCGATACAAATGTTTAATGTAATTTTTGTGATAGTTTCAATAAAAGGTCTATTTTCTGGTAGACCAATATAAATTGAAGTCTCTCGTGAAATTACATTTTGGCTAATTACAGTAAAAGCAATTTAATACCGGAAAAAGGAAGAACTCGCGAATTGGTGGCATGTTTGTGCAGATAAAAGCCTGCTCAGACCTGCGCCTCTAAATATAGGTAAGTCAGTAAACTGACCAATAACTCCTATATTGTTACATTTAATGGTGGCCCTGTAAGTGTTTAAATACCTTACCGCCCCTATATTGTTACAGTAACAAAGTAAGTTTATACAACACATAAATAAAATGAAGGGTAGCAGTAAGAAGAAAAAAAATCTTATTTCATCTGCCCCCTCTTACAATCATTCAAATCTAACAACAATCATATTTAAGTAACTTAACAAAAAAAAAAAAATCACCATAATTATCTAACTACAAAGCAACATACATAACAGTATTTCATTTATATTTTTGCATTAGTCCAGTTTTGATCAAGTATTGATTAAATCCGTTTGCAATTTCATTGTCATCATGAATTTCAACATTATCCTTTACAAAATGTTGTGAAATACCAGTCTTTGACCTATGATTCTTTAAAACATCATTGATTACTCGTCATGTAGCTTTCATATCACCATTACCTTTTTAAATAAACCACTATAATATTACACTAGGTGGTGCTTTGATTTTTAATATGAGAGCTTGTAAAAATCTAGTTAACTTACACCAAAAGAGGTACATCTTTCATGGTTAGTCACTGAGGAGTCCCGTCTCAACGGTGGAAGACAGGTGCAAACAAGCTACACACAGCTAAATGCACAGCAAACAGTTAAAACGTGCTGCAAACACATGAATAATCCTAACTCCTAAACAAAAAAACTAATGAAACAGAAAAAAATCTTCAATCACAGAAAATAGATGAAGAAACACACAATCAAAAAAAAAAAAAAAAACATTCTGCAAATACCAAAAACACCAAAACAACTGAAAATAAGATGTGCTAAAAACAAACAAACAAAAAACTGAAGTACCGTATTTTCCGTTGTATAGATCACACCTGTGTATAGGTCGCTACACCATGTTAGTCGCATTGTCCAATTATTATCAATAAATTGTAAAAAAAAATCCAGAAATAGGTTGCACCGGTGTATAGGTCGCACCTACGTCACCGCCGACGTAACGCGCCATCCACCACTGACGTGCCGCATCACCGCTGAGTCAACCCGGAAATGTGGACCGAGTGTTTAGCTCTGCTGCAAGGAGCGCACAGCAAGGCTTTAAGAAGATTACCACTTTAAAACAATTATTTGTTCGATAAAAATTATAGCAAATATGTGTCTGAGCTGAACTTTTCCTTAATAAATAAACGTAATTGTGAAATGAGCTGGATTTACAAATTTGTTTAGCTAGCTACCGGTACATCTGATGAAAACAAAACGAGCACGCGCAGCACCGGAAATGCAGAGAGCAAGCCTGCATGAATTGGTACGGTATTTTAATTTGAGCAGGATAAAGACCTAAAATATATATTTGTTAGCTGACTTTTTTTAAGACTGTGTCTCAGTTTAATTTTTGTTAATAAATGATTACAAATCAGCTTATTTCAAAATGTAAAAACCACCAACATCATTAAAATTAAACTATCTGGTACAGAAACTCCTAAAAATATTTTTTGGCTGCCTTTTTTGTAAGACTGTGTCTCAGTTTAATTTTTGTTAATAAATGATTACAAATCAGCTTATTTCAGAATGTAAATACCACCAACATCATTAAAATTAAACTACAGAAACTCCTAAAAATATTTGTTGGCTGCCTTTTTTGTAAGACTGTGTCTCAGTTTAATTTTTGTTAATAAATGATTACAAATCAGCTTATTTCAGCACGTAAATAACCAAGTTGGTGAGCTGCCCAGAGTTGCAGCTGAAGGTGAGCTGCCCAGAGTTGCAGCTGAAGGTGAGCTGTCCAGATTTGCAGCTGAAGGTGAGCTGCTCAGAGTTGCAGCTGAAGGTGAGCTGCTCAGAGTTGCAGCTGAAAGTGAGCTGCCCAGAGTTGCAGCTGAAGGTGAGCTGTCCAGATATGCAGCTGAAGTTTTTTTTAGCAAAAACGATCATAGTTCATTGTTAAAATATATATATATGTTGTGCCATTTTATGGAAAATTCAAAGATGATGTCAGGGGAGCTTTAAGGGTCTTATATTAACTTTTCTGCAGGCACATTAACTTACGAGTTTACTGGCTTAGAAAAAATAAGTTTAGGATGAAGAATGGAATGAAAGATAAGAGGGAGTGAAGAGAAAATATCTTGATATGTGTAACCAGAAACCATGGCAGTTCCTCAGTAGCTTCCGCTCGACTTTGGTCGAATGGCCATCAACGTTTTACCTGTGCAAAGATTTTTGGCCTCAGCCCGGCAAACTAGTCCCAGCCTTATTAACCATTCTGCTACGGTTTAATGGTGACCAGTAGGGCTGGGCCATATCATATCGGTACCGGTTTTACCGGTATAAAAAGCTTGCCCAGGCAAAAAAGTGATATCATGATATGCTAATTTCATGACGTAATATGTCAGGGCGCCCCGCCCCCTTAACAACCGAGCGCTTCAAACAACCAAACCGAGCTGCGCACCCCCCCCCCTCCACCAGTCTGCGTGCAATACTAGCTAGCTAAAATGCTAAAAACAAACAACGCGTCTCAGCTTCTCTTCCCCCTGCTTAAACTGCAGGTAGAGAGAGCTCAAATGCCTCCTCCCCCTACCCCGCTCTGAGCAGTCGGTGCTGTGTGTCTCCCCCGCTCTAAACCGTCTTTACAAACGTGCGGCTCCACGGACCAAGAGTCAGGTAATCAGAGACAGATCGTCTAAAAAAGCTAAGTCTGGTTGACCATGAGCATGCATCAGGTTGTGCAGAGACAGATCAGTTAAAAAAATGAATAATTCCTGCATGAATAGATAACAGACTTTTTCAATCTAAATAACAGATAATTTTTATTTTTATACTTTGAGACTGAATACTTTACTAAATAA
The DNA here is from genome assembly GCA_038048925.1 of Garcialebias charrua. Taxonomy (NCBI): domain Eukaryota; kingdom Metazoa; phylum Chordata; class Actinopteri; order Cyprinodontiformes; family Rivulidae; genus Garcialebias; species Garcialebias charrua. The sequence goes on from JBBPBX010042186.1 coordinate 28,465, forward strand.
AGTAATTTCAGTAAAATTACCCCTTGTTTTTATATATATAATATATATATT
>JBBPBX010042188.1:0-28514 GCA_038048925.1 Garcialebias charrua
TAAAAACGCTGCTCGGTGTGACCACACCATTAGTCTATAAATAGCAGCACGGTGCTTTTAGCAGTGTGGTTCTGTTAGCAGCATGATCCTGTTAGCAGCATGATGCTGTTAGCAGCATGATGCTGTTATCAGTGTGGTTCTGTTAGCAGCACAATCCTGTTAGCAGCACGATCCTGTTAGCAGCACGATCCTTTTAGCAGCTTGATGCTGTTATCAGTGTGGTTCTGTTAGCAGCACGATCCTGTTAGCAGCATGATGCTGTTATCAGTGTGGTTCTGTTAGCAGCACGATCCTGTTAGCAGCATGATGCTGTTATCAGTGTGGTTCTGTTAGCAGCACGATCCTGTTAGCAGCATGATGCTGTTATCAGTGTGGTTCTATTAGCAGCACGATCCTGTTAGCAGCATGATGCTGTTATCAGTGTGGTCCTGTTAGCAGCACGGTCCTGTTAGCAACATGATACTTTTAGCAGTGTGGTCCTGTTAGCAGCATGGTACTTTTAGCAACATGATGATCCTGTTAGCAGCACAATGCTGTTAGCAGTGTGGAACTGTTAAGGCCCAGGCAGAGCTCTGCGTACGGCCTGTACGCCGCTCTACGCGCGTGTTCTGTGCGCACGCGTTCACAGGCCCAGCTCTGCGTTCGTTCTCGCGTTAAATGCTCGCGTTTTTGCTCCAAATTCTTGTCGTAATTTGAGCAGTTGCGCGCAGAGCGTCTACCTACCAGACAAACTGAGGTCGCTGATTGGTCATTTGCTGACACGCCTTCTAAATTGATTGACAGGTAGGGTGGGGAAAAAGAAAAAGGCACGAGCTGTCAGGCTGTAGCCGCTCCGGTGTTCTAAAACTTTATATGTTAATAAAAAGTTCTAAAAAATAAAAATAAAAACAGGGAGCGCTGGTCCTGCAGCCCACAGCCCACCAGGAAATATTTAAAACCTCCTGCAGCCACGTAGGACCCGAATTTATTTGCTTGTGACAAATTCATTAATTTCTCATCATTTCAGTCATGGTGCAACGGAGGAGGAAGAGATCACTTGACTTTTGGCAAAACACAAAAGAAAAGTCCAGATCAAAGATGAAGAAGGGGAATTTAATACATTTGTGTCTCATACAAAACAGTCCGGCGCCGGGCAGTTTATTGTGAGACAACGCGCTTCACGTACTAGGTCGTAAAATTTGAGCTTTGCGCGTTCGTGCCCTGCGGGGCTACGCTTGTGCCTCTGCGTACGTACGGCGTACAACGGCATACTGCCCTACGCAGAGCTCTGCCGGGGCCTTTAGCAGCTTGATTCTGCTAGCATTGTGGTCCTGTTAGCAGTAGCTATGGTCCTGTTAGCAGCATGGTGCTTTTAGCAGTGTGGTTCAGTTAGCAGCATGATCCTCTTAGCAGCATGATGTTGTTAGCAGTGTGGTGCTTTTAGAAGTGTGGACCTGTTAGCAGCTTGGTCCTGTTACCATCATGATCCTGTTAGCAGCATGATGCTGTTAGCAGCATGATGCTGTTAGCAGTATGGTCCTGTTAGCAGTGTGGTCCTGTTAGCAGCAAGGTGCTTTTAGCAGTGTGGTTCTGTTAGCCGCATGATCCTGTTAGCAGCATGATGCTGTTATCAGTGTGGTCCTGTTAGCAGCATGGTCCTGTTAGCAACACAATACTTTTAGCAGTGTGGTCCTGTTAGCAGCATGGTCCTGTTAGCAACACAATACTTTTAGCAGCTTGGTCCTGTTACCATCATGATCCTGTTAGCAGCATGATGCTGTTAGCAGTATGGTCCTGTTAGCAATGTGGTCCTGTTAGCAGCAAGGTGCTTTTAGTAGTGTGGTTCTGTTAGCAGCATGATGCTGTTATCAGTGTGGTCCTGTTAGCAGCATGGTCCTGTTAGCAACACAATACTTTTAGCAGTGTGGTCCTGTTACAGCATGGTACTTTTAGCAGCATGATGATCCTATTAGCAGCACAATGCTGTTAGCAGTGTGGAACTGTTAGCAGCTTGATTCTGCCAGCATTGTGGTCCTGTTAGCAGCATGGCGCTTTTAGCAGTGCATGTGGGCCTGTTAGCAGCTTGGTCCTGTTACCATCATGATCCTGCTAGCAGCATGATGCTGTTAGCAGTATGGTCCTGTTAGTAGTGTGGTCCTGATAGCAGCATGGTACGTTTAGCAGTTTGGTCCTGTTACCATCATGATCCTGTTAGCAGCATGATGCTGTTAGCAGTGTGGTCCTGCTCGCAGTATGGTCCTGTTAGCAGCACAATCCTGTTAGCAGTTATCCTCACATTAGGTAACTGTATGAGGACACCGGCTAGCTCCTTGTAGCAAAAGGTATAACTTAATTATTTACAGTAATACTCAACGGTGATCGTGGTCGTGATTTCACAGCTGCCTCGTGAGCCAGTCAGGAAGCTGTAAACTCTGTAAACTCAGCTGAGAGAATGTGAGCATAAATAGTTGAGGTGGGTTGGAGAGGTATACCTTAGGTTTGTGGAGGCTGTAAAGTGTGGTTTATATTCCCCTCCTGCATCACTGCAGAATCATTCAACTCCGCCTATGAAAACATTTTGCAATCAAGAAATGTCCACGCCCCTCTCTGTCAGTGGGATTGGTTTACTGTTGGGTGCAATCCCACTGTAAGATTTGTTCATTATGAGCACACACATACGCATGCTTGAATAGTGCATACGGCGGCGGATACACAGCAGCCTCATAATGACAACCCCTTGGTCACTGACACCACACACATCAGAGAAAAACCTGCCATCTTTAAGAGAGACACATGTGTTTTAGTGAAGCACTACTTCTGAAGAGCTCATTTAACATAAAAGTGTCATATCTGAGCCTTGTTCCTCTTGAGGGACTCTGCTCTGCTGCAATAAGTGTTTTTCATGTGTGTGAACAGGGGCAACAGTCCCAATACAGAGACATATGCCCTATTATGATGGTTACAAGAGGGTGTCAGTGTGCAAACACATCCCTGTAAGAATGTGATCATTAGGCTTGGCAGGCAGCTCAGGAAATGACTGTTTGAAAGTGAAGTAATCCAACATTACACTAAAGGGATGTATTATGCAGCTGCCCTCAGAATGGAAATGCTTCAATGATCCTTCTGCACAAACAAATGCTCTGTGTGGACAACGTTTGCTAAAAGGCACGAGTCAAAACACGTCAGCTGCGGTCAAAACACTCTTTTCTGTACATTGCACTCCGCTCAGAAACTCACACACGTTTGTGTTTGCATGCGTGCTGCTTTGATTGATTTGTATACAGATGTTTCATTATGTCTGCTGTAAACAGATGGAAATATTGATTAAAGCAAAAGAAGTGTGGTTCAGAGAGAATGAATCAAGCAAGAAATGTGTTTGTCAGAAACCCATCAAAACACTCTAATCTAATGGGAGTTAGATGCAGAGAAAAAGTAGGATGAATACAGATTAGTTGGTTTAAAGAGCTGACTGAAAAGGCTGCTAATTGAAGAAGCATGAAAACCTTGCGGGCTTACACAGTTTTCTGTGTATTTGCAGGTAATTCCACTTGGATGTGCTTAGACAACATGTTGTTAGCTCTGCTTTGACGCAGACAGCTCCTCTATAAAGACCTTCCTGTGATCATCATGTCACTTCATCTTCACCTGTTCACCTTTTGCTTTTACATTCTTAATGTGTTCACTCCCTGGGCAATTGTCCTGTGTTGCTGCCTTACAACGTGGAATTCAATAGTTTTTTATTTTATTTGATGGTAGCTCATGTGCACAAATATGCCAGATCAATGCAGATAAATTGAGGGAAACATCTTTTTAACAAGGCTAAAATAAACGTAAGTGAAAAGAAGTGCACACAGTATTAGTCCCCTTTGCTTTAAAGCCTGACCTGAAGCCCCATATTCACCTAAATAAGATGATATTGGTACATATCCACATTTTCTGATGGTCGGAAAAATCAACATATACAAGTTTCAAAGGCCACAACCAAGAAAAAGGCAGCATGAAGACCAAGGATTGGTCAGGATCAGGGTTGGATTCTAGAAATATATCCCAAACACTGAACATCTCACAGAGCTCTAACAAATCCATCCATCCATCCATCCAGCCAGCCAGCCACCCAGCCATCCATCAAGCCATCCATTCAAAAATCCAGCCAGACAATATCTTAATCTGCTTCTTCTTTTTCGGGTCACTGGTACCTGTATCCATCAGTCACTGTGTGAGAGGTGGGAGACACCCATTACAGGGACACCCTGTACAGGTCTCCAGTCCATCACAGGGACACATAGAGACAAACAACCATTAACTCTCTCACTCACATCTAGAGACAATTTAGAGTCACCAATCAGTCTAACATGCATGTTTTTGATCTGTGGGAGGAAACCGGAGTACCTCGGAGAAAACCCACGCATGCACAGAGAGAACATGCAAACTCCACACAGAAAGGCCCAAGAGGTGTTTTGATCCGGCTACCTTCTTGCTGAGAGGCAACAGCTCTACCAACGAATCCATTATTAGAAAAAACAAAGGTCATGTCAGCACAGAGGGTCATCCACCAAAACTCACAAGCTGGGCAAGAAGGGCAATAATTTGAGAAGCAACCAAGAGGTTAAACTTATCCCTGATGGACCTGGGCAGCTCTGCAGCAGAGCTGAAAATATCTGTCCAAAGAAGTGTTACAAGCCCACCAAAGCTGCGCTTCATGGAGGTGGCAGGAACAAACTCAACAGAACATTCCTTAAAGGAAAAAGTAAGATGCATCTTTTTCAGTTTGTTCCCCAAATACAGAGAAGAATGATGGTGAAATGAAGGTGGGCAGAAGAGACTAAAATTAAAAATTGTGTCCATCAAGGTCAAAGCAATGTCAAATGAAAGCTAACATCTCTCTTTATGTTAACACCCTTCCCATAATGAAGCACAGCAGTGGCAGCATCATGGTGTGGAATGATTTGAGACTGGACAACTGAAGACAGATGGAGCAAGTGATGGAGAAATGTTTGGTGGAAACCTGCTACAGTCCTCAAGACCCTGAAGACAAAGCTGAAGCAACATTCCACTGGTCAACTGGTCAAGTCAGAGCCCCCACCTCCACCCAACAAGGAGTATTTAAAGGACATGACCCACCATGTTTTCAAATTGCATCGCCATTAATATTTAGTAGTTAATTAAATAATAAAACAGTAGCGTTTATTTATATTGTAGAGAAATAACGCTAAATGTGTTATTTCATGTTTTTTAGCAGTTTTTAGCAGCAGCTCCGGGAAGATCTGCCCCTCTCCATATATGGGCATTGACGTCACTGAAGTTTCCGCCTTGAATGCAGGCGGAGCATCATGCATCAACAGCTTCCTTATTTCTGCCGAGTATAGAAGTGGATCGACCAGCGAAGAAGGCTTGCACCTCGACATGAGAAATCGGGAGGTTTTGCGGGTTAAGGCCCCAGTATAGCTGCACGTTAATCCGAGCGCCGCGGCACGTCGTGTCAGCGCCGTGTGAGCGCCGCGGCAAAAGCCTTTGATCGCGGGCGTGAACGCGCCAAGGTCAAATTTTACTACGCCTACGCGCACGCGTTGATAAACTGCCTTGCGTTCAGCAAATGACCAATCAGCGACCTCAATTTGTCCTGCTCCGCCCGGCTGCAGCTGCTGGAGCCTACACTCCAGAGAGTTGCGCTTGCACAGAGTATAAATGAACTGCCGGTGCGTAGCACACGCAAGTCCAGCGGCGCTGGACACAACGGACAGCTATACTGGGGCCTTAAGACTTTTGCTCTATTTAATTTACCTGCGCGCGTGACATGAGGTACACTCCGTGTGTTTTGCTTGCTCGTGCGGTGTGTCCGCGACAGATGCAGACAGATGCAGGGGGTGAGTGAGGTCCACTCTGTGTGTGTTGCTTGCCCGCGCGCATGACATGAGGTCCACTCTGTGTGTGTTGCTTGCTCGCGCGGTGTGTCTGCAACAGATGCAGGGGGTGAGTGAGGTCCACTCTGTGTGTGTTGCTTGCCCGCGCGCATGACGTGAGGTCCACTCTGTGTGTGTTGCTTGCTCGCGCGGTGTGTCTGCAACAGATGCAGGGGGTGAGTGAGGTCCACTCTGTGTGTGTTGCTTGCCCGCGCGCATGACGTGAGGTCCACTCTGTGTGTGTTGCTTGCTCGCGCGGTGTGTCTGCAACAGATGCAGGGGGTGAGTGAGGTCCACTCTGTGTGTGTTGCTTGCCCGCGCGCATGACGTGAGGTCCACTCTGTGTGTGTTGCTTGCTCGCGCGGTGTGTCCGCGACAGATGCAGGGGGTGAGTGAGGTCCACTCTGTGTGTGTTGCTTGCCCGCGCGCGTGACGTGAGGTCCACTCTGTGTGTGTTGCTTGCTCGCGCGGTGTGTCCGCGACAGATGCAGCGGGTTAGCGGCTTATTAAAAAGTTCTAAAAAAAAAAAAAAAACAGGGAGCGCTGGTCCTGAACACACAGCCCACCAGGAAATATTTAGAACCTCTGCAGCCACGAGTTTAACTGCAGTTTTAACTCTGACTCTCATAAGCCTCCATCGCGAACTCACTCGTGCCTTCTGAGTGGAGCCTGTATTTACGTCACTCCGGACTTCGGCAATCTTCGGAGGGGTTTCCGGATGTTTCCGTGACTCCATTATTATTATTTTTTTACACTCGCCTGGCCCAAATGCAAAAATGAAAAAAGGCATCATATTCTACTACAGTAATTGTCCAATATGGTGAATTGTTACTGTCACGGTGGGTGTTTTCCTTTAAAGACCAATGGACAGAAGCAGCACCATTCAACCAGTTTGGTCATGAAGAATGATGGAGACAAATAAACTGCTGTAAAATCTGGACTTTAGGAAGGTGTACCATGTACACGTATGCTTCATGGGGGGCCGAGATGGTGTAGAGGCAGGGCAGCCGGCTCAGGACCAGAAGGTATCGGGTTCGATCCCCGGTCACTGCATACCTCGTTGTGTCCCTGGGCAAGAGACTTAACCCCGAGTTGCTCCCGGTAGGACTGGCTGGCGCCTTGCATGGCAGACTACCGCTACCGGTGTATGAATGTGTGTATGAATGGGTGGATGGCTGGTACTGTGAAGCGCTTTGGAGCCCCTCATAAGGGGCTGGAAAGTGCTATATAAGTAAGCTCCATTTACCATTTACCATTCACTGTCATCTTTTTATTATCACTTGTTATAATCATTTAAATCAGCTGTCCTCACAACTTCACTCCTCTAGAATGTTTTGCAAGGATATTTTATTTATAAGAAAATATAAGATGTCTCGTTATAAGGCAACCAATAGAAAGAAATCATTTCTGCATCCATCTGTAGGTAGTCCTCAGACACCCGCCACCTCCACAGCGTTGCTCATCTAGGATCATTCAAGCCAGCCCTCATCTTTCTGTGTGCATGTTTTATTCAACCTTAGCTTCCGCCTGACCTTTGACCTGTCTCTGCTGCGTTTCTCACCTTGCTGAGCGTGATGACGGCCTCTTCGTTCAGACCCGTGATGTTGAAGGTGTCCCCAGACTCTCCCTCCAGGATGATGTAGTCCAGTTTGGCGTTCTCGCCGAGGTCAGCGTCGCTTGCAGAGATGCGTCCAATCTCAGCTCCTGGGATGGCCAGCTCAGACACAGAGAAAGACCACATGCCTGAAAACACACACACGCACACACACACACACACACTGCATCAGCAAAGCTACGTGGCTTTATTAAAAGAGACGCACTTGATTTGTCTGTTGGGCATTTCATTTAGTGTTTTGAACATTTTTTTAATTGCTGTCCCACACCTGCGCTGAGAGAATATTTACAAGGTTTCCCTCTGATAAGGCAGTGATTAATTTAAATGAACTGAGAGGATGAAGGGAAGAGATGACAAGGAGAAAAGTAGAACCAGAGCTGAAGTGTTCACCAGTGTGATAATAATAAAAGCCCGATAGAAAGTGGCTGGAAAACGTGCTGTAAAAATAAGTAAATTAAAAGACGCACAGATTAAAACTCAGGGGAGGGAAATGGGGATAAAGCAGAAGAAAAGACTCCCTCACATTTAAAGCTGATGAAGTGAGCCAACTACTCATTACAATCATCAGCTTCTTAACTGCCCAACTTGTCAGTTTCTTCCTCCTGCTAACAAGGATTCATTACGATAACAGGCCTTTGTGCATGCTGCCATCATGGATAAACATGCTGTTTCCTCTTTCATTGCTGTGCACATGAAAGCAACACATTATAACCCTTCTGTTGGCTGCGCACTTTACATCCGATGCACTTATGACACAAAAATAGGAGGTCAATGATGACTTTTTTCTGCATGAAAAGTGTGCACTAACGTGCCCATGTGAGTTTAAAAACAACATTGATGTCTTGTTTTATTGTAGAACACACAGTGTTACAAAGACGTGCTGCAGAAACTGAACAAACTGGTAAGAAGTGAGTATTTGGCTCGCACACGTGCAGTAGACCAGGTGTTATGAGCCCAGCATCAGCCAGCAAACATGGGAGAGAACATCACTCAGAAGAAAAGATAACTAGCACTTCAACAAGACGGCCTCAGAGGCAACGAGCAGGTGAGTTAATGTGACAACATGACGAGAAAACAAAGTCAGGCTCTTTCACTTTGTAGATCAGAACGACGGCTAAGAACCCAAAGTGTTTATTGGCAGACAGATCTGTCTCTCAGGGTGTTTCTCTGTCATCCTTTCAAGATCATCCAAGTTAAATATGTGCTGTTAAAAAAAAGCCTTTTCACTTCAGTGATAGAATGCGACAACGGTAGAGTGAGGACAAATTCATGCATTATTTTTAACAGCACCATGCAGCTAGCAGAACTGCAGTGCTGACTGAGGACAACATTGCTAACAAGAGCATGCTGCAATCAAGACCACACTAAAAACAAGACCACTCTGCAAACAGGACCATGCTGCAAACAAGATCATGCTGCAACAAGACCACGCTACTCTCAGAACCATGCTGCTAAATGAACCATGCTGCTGACAGAGCCACATTGCTAGCTGTGTCATAAAGCAAACAAGACCATGCTAATAACAGGACCACATTGCTAACAGGACCACACTGCAAACAAGGCCACCCTGCAAAACAAGACCACGCTGCAAACAAGACCACACTGCAAACAAGAACTCACTGCTAACAAGACCAATCTGCAAAACAAGATCAAACTGCAAACAAGACCAATCTGTAAAACAAGACCACACTGCAAACAAGATCACATTGCAAACAAGACCACATGGCTAACAAGACCACATGGCTAACAAGATCATTGCAAACAAGACCACACTGCTAACAAGACCACATAGCAAACAAGACCACATTGTAAAAAAGACCACATTGCAAACAAGACCACGCTGCAAACAAGACCACGCTGCAAACATGACCACGCTGCAAACAAGATCACATTGCAAAAAAGATCACATTGCAAAAAAGACCACACTGCAAACAAGACCAGGCTGCAAACAAGATCACATTGCAAACGAGACCACATTGCAAACAAGATCACATTGCAAACAAGACCACATTGCAAACAAGACGACATTGCAAAAAAGACCACATTGCAAACAAGACCACATTGCAAAAAAGACCACATTGCAAACAAGACCACATGGCTAACAAGACCACATGGCTAACAAGACCACGTGGCTAACAAGATCACATTGCAAACAAGACCACACTGCAAAAAAGACCACGCTGCAAACAAGAACACATCGCAAAAAATATCACATTGCAAACAAGACCACATTGCAAACAAGCCCACATGGCTAACAAGACTACGTTGCAAAGACTACATTACAAACAAGACCATGCAGCTAACAAGACCATGCTGCAAACAAGACCACACTGCAAACAAGACCACATTGCAAACAAGATCAGACTGCAAAGAAGACCACATTGCAAACAAGACCACTCAGCTAACAATACCACGCTGAAAACAAGACCACACTGCAAACAAGACCACTCAGCTAACAATACTATGCTGCAAACAAGACCACACTGCAAACAAGACCACATTGCAAACAAGACCACTCAGCTAACAATACCATGCTACAAACAAAACCACACTGCAAACAAGACGACACTGCAAAAAAAGACCTGCAAACAAGACCACGTTGCAAGCAAGACCAGACCATTAACAAGACCATACTGCAAACAATACCACACCGCAAAGACTACATTACAAACAAGACCATGCAGCTAACAAGACCATGCTGCAAACAAGACCACACTGTAAACAAGACCACATTGCAAACAAGATCAGTCTGCAAAGAAGACCACATTACAAACAAGACCACTCAGCTAACAATACCACGCTGAAAACAAGACCACACTGCAAACAAGACCACACTGCAAACAAGACCATACCGCAAATAAGACCACATTGCAAACAAGATCAGACTGCAATGAAGACAACATTGCAAACAAGACGACTCAGCTAACAATACCACGCTGCAAACAAGACCACACTGCAAACAAGACCATCCATCCATCCATTTTCGTCCGCTTATCCGGGGTCGGGTCGCGGGGGTGATGTCAATGCCTGTAATTGTATTTGGGCTGCAAAGTTGACGAGTTGCCACTCTGAATCAGAGCGAGCTGAGAGCAGAGAGGAAGAAAAGAGAAGAGTCAAATAAAAGAGAAAATAAAAGGCAGAAGAGCTGTTAGTGAAAAGTTTTCTGTGGCGAGGTGTGTTTCTTCTCTGCCGTGGTGCTGGATTGTTGGAAACACGAGATGGCTGTCACTGGAGATGAGACTGAGTCAGGTAGAGTTTATCTATTTAATGTTTAGTCTGTTTTAAAATGATCGTTATAGATAAATATCATGTTTCTGATAAAGATTTGAAGTGTTTTTTTTTATTCCACCTGTCAGTGTTTTGATGTTTTCTGTTTGATATCCACCTGTAGGAGCAACAGCATGAAGATGCTGAGAACTGTTCATGCTTAGACTTCACTTCTGTTACGTTGTGCATCGTGGAGCTTTGTAAAAATTAAGAAACATAATTTACTATTGTGTAAAATAATGAAAACAGGCCAGTTTAGTCTGTGCCGTGCTGTACAACACTGATAAAGGCTCACAAGCCAATAAAGGGGTTGTTAGGCAGGCAGACAGAGAGGGAGGGGGGAAAGGGGAGGAGGGAGTAAATGAGGGGGTAGAAGAGAGGTGGGGGATGTGGGTAAGATAGTTGCTGGTTTGACGTCACTGAGTTTCCTGGAACATGAGCAAGGCAGGGAAGAGAGAATGCAAAATGTGCAAGAGAGACGCACACACTGACGTCAGCACAGCGAGTCACCGTGTTATCACAAGAATGAAAAGCTGCGTGCGTGTGTGCATGCGTGTGTGTGTGTGTGTTTAGGACTGAAACTTCCTAGGAACAAAGTGAGAAAAGAGAAGCTGAAACACACACGGTGTGCAGAGCGGCGAGTTGTTGAGTCATCTCAGCCGTGACTCAAATCCAAAAGTACATAAACCACATTCAGAAGCTGTTTTTTTCTTTCTTTAAAAATATATTTCTTATTTTTTTAAAGCCTGTTTTTGCTGTCTTTGGAAAACTGCAACAGTTTATCAGAAACTCACAGCAGTTTGATAAAAACAGCGTCGCCTCCCACAAGCAGAGACTCAGGACAGCCAAGCTGATAAACTTAACATTTTCATGAACAACTACAAGAGGGTTCAAAGCTTTACGCAGAATATAACATGCATCACAAATGATCGAAAGACACAATAAAACTAATTAGAAACTCTAACCTTGTAGCTGTTGTGAGCTCCTCTTTTACAGACCAGAACTGTGACGTTCGTTCCCATGGTAACAGCTGCTGAATCATTGAGCATAAGTCACTAATGAGGTCATTTATGACCAGAAAATGAATAAACGTATGAAAATACACCCGGAAGGTGCTGTTCTGCTTAAACGTTATCACCTATAAGACAAGTTTTTAGATTTCTGGAACATACCGGGTAGATGTCCTAGAAAATAATTGAGACTTTTAGACAATTACAATACTCATTTAAAAATCAAAATGTTTAACAGTACATTCATGAGAACAAATAACTGCTGGCTAGGAATTTTATGATCAGAGGAAATGTGTCCTCTGATTGCAGGAAGGAAAACTGATTTCCGGGAAAAAAATTAAAAGAAGTTGATCTTGAACCATTTCAAGTTTCCTCAAGTAATTTTCCAGATATGTCGAGTGTAGTTCTGAACTGTGGGTACGCAATGAATGTAAACATAGCGCTCACAGCTTAGGCTGGCTGTGGTCTGTGTGGGTAAACAAATGTGGCAGAATCAAACATGCACAGAAGAAGTTTAGCTGAAAATATAAGTGAATCTGCTGCTAAACGTGAAAAGGAAGAGACAGCTCTCGTGCATCCTGCACGGTGGTGAAGCGCCACAAAGGAACGTGAACGCGTGGCTTTTGCCAAACGTCTGTTGGACCTATTTTCAGTTTCTTCAGCTGTTTCTGGAGGTAAATAAACGCACGTGGTAGTAACGTCTTTTGTCCATGTTCTCCCACAGCTGCCACAGGAGACATCCCCGCCTACCAGCTGCGTTCGCCCAACTCGGGTCTTGCTCAGAGCATCGTGATGGCTGCATCGCCGAGCGGCATGCAGAGCCCGTCGTCACGTCCTGCCGAAGAGATCACCCGCAAGAGGGAGGTCCGGCTGATGAAAAACAGGTAGGGGCTGCAGGAAAAGCCTCACCAGGACTCCTAACCTCAGCAGTTTGATAAATCAGTTTCATTCTGCTAGAGAACATGAATGGGTGCAGCTAAATTAAAAACTGAACTAGAGAAATTGCATTTCCTGCAAAAGTGCCATGTGAATGCTGACTGCTGAATGATTTTGCTGAAAACTGCTGAATATCAATAGCTAAACTTTTGAAAGATGAAGCTGAAAGAAGCATAAAAAGTTTTAAAAAGTACCTGTACCAGAAAATACAGAAAAAGGTTGAAATTAGGTTAAAAACAAAAGCTCACATGTGCAGAAAAGCAGTTATTACAACAACAAAAATGAAGCTAAAAGTAGAGTGGATAAAGGCGCAGGTAGAAAAAAGCTAGTTAAAAACAAAGTTGGAAAATTTTAGAAAATAACAAGAAAATAGCTTAGAACCAGAACCCAACAGTATTCAGTCACAGGTCCTCTGGACAGTTTCTTTTTTTGTTGAGCTGTTTCGTCCTTCATCCAAAGGACTTCATCAGTCCGAGGAGCCACAACAAACTGAGTCCCATAAACAGCAAACTCAAATTGTGGATCAACCAGTTTGCTGGTGATAAGATGGTTTCTGGGGACTGCCCTCTCCCCCGTCGACTCCTCTGAGGCAGCCTCAGCCAAAGTGGTTCAAAACATCAAAGTTCATGCTCAATAATCCAGGTAGAAAATCCAAAAAAGAAACCGTCCAGATGACCTGACTGAACTTTGTTGGATTTTTTTACCTGGATTATCGAGTACGAACTTTGATGCTTGGAACCAGAAGTACCAAAATGCTATCAGGAAATAAAGAAAAAGTTAGTCTGAATCCATAAACTGCAAAATGCTAACAAAAAAGCAAGAAAAAAACTAGCTTAGGAGCAGCAAAATACTAGCACAAACAGGAAAATGCTAGCCAAGAGTCAGCAGTAGCAAAATGCTAGAAAACATAAGGCTAGCTTGAAAGCTAAATGCTAGCAAAAGCAGGTAAATGCTGGCTAAGGGCCGGAAGTAGTGAAATATTTGCAAAAAATATGAAAAACTAGCTAAGAGCGAAAAGTTGCAAAACTGGAATGAATCAAGTTTAACATGCTAAATTTAATAATTTAATCCATAGAGAGCATTGTTGGCTCACATGGTGTCCAGCTGTGTGAAGTTTGACATTTCTTTGTTTAACATTTATCACATTAGAGCTATTTAAAGTAATGGGTGACTTTTGACCTTGACTTATTACCTTAACCTTGACAGAGACTTTGAAATTACGGTAATATAAAATATTTTTGACCAACGAGGTTTCCAGCTGAGAAGTTTGACATTTTTGTTAGTTATCAAACTATAGCAAAATAAAGAATGGGGTGGCCTTTAACTGTGACCTTTGACCCCATGACCCTAAAATCAATCAGCATCATTGCTGATCCATGAAGTATCCCTATGTCACGTTTGACATTTCTACGTTACATTGTTTGCAGAGTTAAAGCTTGGACAAAAAAAAAAAAAGTCCACAGACTGCTGGACAGTGTGGGTTGTTGTTGTCGGCCATATTGAGTTTTTATTTAGCCTTCAGGAAGAGTTGAGAATCAGTCTCAGCTACTACCACATCAAATTTTAGCCTCAGTTTTAAAAAAATGAATAAGGTGATGCTGAAAGAACCATAATAGATCACAAAAACTGACATTAGAGGAAATTTATATGTAAAAAATTTAACCAAAAATCTAAAACTTGCAGAAATAAGCTAAAATTAGCCAAAACAGCTAAAATTACCACAGAAGTAACAGAACAAAATGCTTAAATGAGTACCCGTAGACAGAGGTTTAAAGAGCATGTTTGCTTAAAGGGCACATGGTAGATAAAGGGTCAAATGAGCAGGAAAAACAGCTGAACAGTAGTTGAAAGGTAAGAAAAAAAGCTGAAAATAACAGAAAGAAGCTGAAGGGAGAATAAAAAGCTGAAATTAGCAGAATGAAGTTGAAAAACTGCAGAGCAATATGGAAACGGCTTTAAATCAAACCCATTCTTGAACAGCGACAAGCAGGACAGATGATTCTCACTGTTCAGGAACAGCTGAACAAGCTTAAAAGCTAAACAGAAGCTAAAAGGCTGAATGAACCTGTAGAGAGCTGAACACGAGTTATAAACGCACCCAGTCACAAACATCAGCTGAACATTCTCTCTCAGCTGCTCAGGTTAACAAGCTGTTACTATGGACACGCAGCAGGACCGGAGACAAACTTCAACTCTGATTTTACGAGAACGGTTCAAGATATCAAAAAGCTGAATCATTTGCCGATAGCTGAATGTGGTATGAATTGTTTAAAAGTTGTATGGACTTTAGGTGGAAGTGTGCTGAATAAAAATAAAAATAAAACAGTAAGATGTTCAGTGAGGAAACATTTGTAATTTAAAAAAAGCTGAATATTTTAAAAAGTTTAAAAGACATCAAGATCAAAAGTCGTGGCAAGAATTTCCCGAATAAGCTGAATGTTTTGATACTTAAATTACCAAAAAAAGCTTCAAAACTTTGGGAAGCGATCGATGCCAATAAACATGGGAAGACATTTGAAAAAATAAAGATAAACAGGATGTCAATACTGTAGTGTGAATAATTAAAAGCGTTCCCTCTGACGTCTTTGCATGGACAGCTGCTAAAAACTCCACTGTTTTTGGAAGTCCATTCGTAGACTGGTGAAGGGTTTTGACTTCAAAACTGTCACTAAACCTGTAGTTGCAAAATCTGAGCTGAACTTTTATTCGAGAGACTAAAAAACCCGTGTCTCTTCTCTTCCCCCTGCAGGGAGGCAGCGCGCGAGTGTCGCAGGAAAAAGAAGGAGTACGTCAAATGTCTGGAGAACCGCGTCGCCGTGTTGGAAAACCAGAACAAAACGCTGATTGAAGAGCTGAAAGCACTGAAGGACATCTACGGCCACAAACCTGAGTAGCAGCAGACGCTTGTGGCCACAGACTAAAGACAGATTATAGACTGCTACAGCGTTTCAAAAAAATAGACTCCAGAACAAAAACTACTTTAAACGTCTTTGCTGCTTTGCTCACTCAGGCCTGATTCACGCCAAAGTGTCCTGGAGAGTTCAGACAGCTTCAGCTTGCCACTTTGTCTTGTTCTTATTCTGTGCTTTTTGCATGTGAAGTGTTGCGAACACGGCGCTGTCGTGCACGGAGCAAGGCCAGCCGAAGAAGAGGAGGAACAGGAAGAGGAAGACACGGGTGCTTCCTGGAAACAGAGGTTGTGATAAAAGCTGCAGGAAGCCGGTCGGTCAGCGAGTTTTCACCCCGGTCAGACGACGTGCACAGAAGGCCTCACAGATCCATCACCAGCTGCGACTCCAAGTGTGTTTAACTCGTCGTGTCGTGTGTCATTTACGCTTCTGTTTTTTGGTTGTTGCATTTTGTTATCTGAAAGCACAATTATTTTTAAAAAAGCATCATCAAGCATTTTTCTAGTGAAACGATGTTGCAGACGTTACTGTTCTCATTTGGCTTATGAGGCTTCGTTGGGGTTAAATGATAAGCTTTTCTAAAACTTGTTAAAAAATTACTACTTTTGTCAAAACCTGAAAGTTTCAGGCCGATGTAAAGGGCATCGCTTTATTAAAAATAATAATAATCTTTATTAAAGGGAATTTATTTTGCATTTACAGCTGCTCTTTAGTCAAAGCACAGCATGGACATACATGTCAGGAGAATATGAATAATTCATAAACTTAATATATATTTTGTCACACAAGTATAAATTAGAGTACAGTAGTTACAAATAAATAAGTATTCTATATCGAACAATCTTAAATTATCATCTCTGCCCTGCTTTTACTGTTGTTTAGTTTTATTTAACCCGTCTTGAAACTCTGAATAAGGAAAGGAAACTGTATTATGTTCTGGTCTGATGTTAAAATACTCTGTTTAAAGGGTGATGTCAGTTTCTTAACGCTGTGTTTGTAAAGAAACTATTTTAAATTCTCTTGTTCAAATTTCATTTAATATTTCAAACTTGCTTTCTTTCTCCCTTCCTGTTGATGTAGTTGTTTGTTCTAGTTATTTGAAATTGTTAACATTTTATTTAGTATCGATCACTTAGAAATGTGACTTTGGCTGCAGTTAGTTTTATTTGCTGTCAATTCAACAACAACTTCTGCAGTTTGCTTATTTATCAGCCAAACAAAGTGTCATGGTTTAGACTTTCAGAGAAGGGCCCGCTTCTTCAGAACTGTAGAATAAAATTAAAGTTTTCTTTATTACCAAGCACCTGTTTTTTTTTTGCTTAAAATCACTATTTTCTCTGTTTCTTGTTCGAATTGTAAATTTGTTTTGTTTAATAAAAATTTTAATATTTCACAGATTGATTTATTGCTCCCTAGCTACATTTTTTGTAATATTATCTTAACGCAACAAAAGTTAATTTGTACAATATACAACATATCTATGGCATCATAGTATCTATTAATATACAAAGTGCTTTAAAATAAAGAAAACTACTATTAATCATATTCCTAATATTGTAGGAACAAACCAAAAACTCAACAATGGGTTTATCACTTCCTTTAATTTTGTACCTATTTTTCCTAAAATTCTGAAACTATTTCATAAAATGTTTTTAGGAAGAAGATTTGGCCTGGTTTTAAATAATCCCATAGATGTAAATTTTTCTGTAAGAGGTTTTAACAACTTTTCTTTGACTGTTGATTTGATGAGAAATTCTGCTTTTTTTGTGCCTTCTTTACCTGAGCTCTGTCTGACAGCATTAATTCAGTGTATCATTCCACTGAAGTTTAAATCACATCTGATGGGACAGAATTTCTCAGTCCATGTTGATAAATCTTCAGCTGCAGCAGTAATCACATGTGATGTTCCTCAAGGCTCCGCTCTGAGCCCAGTTGAGGTTTTCATGAAATCTGTTGGCTTTGGACTCCATTTTTAGACTATAGCACATCCCATTTAACTGTTTTGTCAAATATATTTAAGTCTTTACTTAAATTACATCAGGGCATGGACAAAATTGGATTTTTGTCATCTTAGAAACATGACTGAGATAATTTAATTTCTGTAACGTTGCCAACTATTTGGATACAGGTAGTCCCCGACTTACGAGCGAGTTCCGTTCGTACGAGGTGCTCGTAACACGAAATCTCGTATGTCGGAACACGAAACATGTGTCGCTCGTAAGTCCGGATTTTCGGTCGCAAGTCGGAAAATTTATGCTAGCGCTACTACGAACACTTGTTTTTCAACACAAACATACATACTAGTTCATAAACATGCTCAGAAACTTGTTTACAAACTGTTAGCTAACACACTTTCATCGAAAAACACACATCAGTGCTGTATTTTCTGTAGGTTCTGTACAAATTTACTGTTCGTTAGTCAGCTCGTAAGTCCGGAACCTTGTATGTCGATGCGCTCGTAAGTCAGGGAGTACCTGTAATTCCCACCAGCATTTAACATTTTTCACAAAAAGAGTTGTATTTCTTTACAAGATATTTTAAATATCTGTAAGAATATGTTTTTAGATTTGTTGTGAATATTGGTAAAGTTTATTCAAATTCTTCAAATTTCAAAGATAATGTAATGTCTAGGCAGAACAGTTCAGAACAGAACCCAGAGTAGAAAAAACAGTTTGCTTTCTATCTGGATAAAAAATAAATAATTTAAACAGTATAAATTTATCTGAGATCAATCGCGCTTTGCAAATGAGTTGTATAAAGATTAGTAAACAAGATGTGAACTGAAATTTAAAAGTTTTTCAATGTGTCTAAAAAAGCTAAGTCTGGTCCTCTGGACATTCAAAAAATAAAACAAAACAAAGCAAAAAAAAAAAAATGTAGAAACGTTTTGTCTTTCGTCTGAAAGACTTCCTCAGTCTGAATAGCCCAGTGAATAGCAAACAACCATCAGGGTGCTAATGATCCATTGTTAGGCTGATGGCCCTCCTTGATCATGTGAGCAGCTGGTTTCAGGCTGTCATCAGCCAACTGGTTGTGTAACACTGTGGGAGGGTGCTATTTATAAGACTGAGCTGAACACAGCAACTCAGACTGAGGAAGTCTTTCGGACGAAAGACGAAACGTTTCTACATTTTTTTTTTTTTTGCTTTGTTTTGTTTTATTTTTTGAATGTCCAGAGGACCAGACTTAGCTTTTTTAGATTTTTCTACCTGGATTATTGAGCATGCATCAGAGTATTTTTTCAATATGTGTTTTACAAATTAACTTAAAGCTCAAGAGTCATAAAATCACTTTTTGAAAACAAATGCAAGTGAAAAAAAAGAGTAAATGCATTTCCTGCTACAATGCAGTGTGAATAAGTGCTGAATTATTTTGCTGAAAGCTGCTCAAGAAGCTAGTTTGATTGAAATACATCAATAGCTAAAATTTAGAAATTTGAGTTAGTGGGGACGCTGTCTGCTCTGTGATACAGAGTCCTGATGACTCCTAACTTGTGTTCCAGAGGGTGATGGGAGTCAAACTGTAAATACTGGTCTGTGTGTGTGGGTTTGCAGTACACCTCAGTTTGCAAATGTCCTCCATCAGAAACTGAGACCTCACAGTCCAAGAAAGCCAACCTGCCATTTTTTACATCTTCTCGTGTGAACTTGATATATTTATCCACAGAGTTGATGTGATCAGTGAAATGTTGGACTTCCTGAGATTTAATTGTGTCGTCAACATACCTGAACCAATAACTTGGTGGTCTCCCTGAAAAGGATGTCAAGGCTCTCTTTTCTACCTCCTCCATGTACAGGTGGGCAACAATAGGAGACACTGGAGACCCCATAGCACACCCATGTTTCTGCCTATAATATTGTTCCACATGTGTGAAGTAGGTTGACTGAAGGCACAGTTTCAAGAGTTGCTCTGTGGAAAGTGTGGTTCTGCTGCACAGAGTGGTATTTTAACCTTAAACCGATTACCGGTACCTCTACTGCCTCATCAACAGGAAGTAAAGAGTGATGTGACATCAAAAGAGACCATTGTTTCATCAGTCTCCATGATGACATCCCTCACCTTACCCACAATGTTCTGAACTGCCAACTAAAGGGATTAGATGCTCTACAGACGCTCTACAGACAGACGCTATAGTCAAGACATCAAAAAGCTGAATCATTTGGCGATGGCTGAATGTCTTATGAACTGTTGAAAAGTTGAATGTACGTTCTGGGTGGAAGTTTAAGCTGAAGTAGTGATGGTTCAAAAAGCTGTGAGATGTTGAAGGATTTCACAGAATCTCTGTACTGTATTTCAATGAGAACATTTTGAAGAAAAAAGTTGAATATCTCAAAAAGTTTAAAAAGATACAGCAATACCAAAATTCATAGGAGTGTCCTGGATAAGCTGAATGTTTTGATACCTAAATGGCTGAAATAGCTTAAAAACTGCTGGAAGCGACTGATGCCAATAAACGTGCAGAAGGCATTTGAAATAAATAATTTAATAAAAACCGGATCTCAATTGTGTGAATGCTTAACAGTGTTAGAGGGGTCTCCATAGCAACAACAGGCAATATGTCATTGACCCTGAAAGGTAGGACTGAAAGAACACAACACTCTTCTTTTGTGTGTTTCATTGTGACATGAGCTTTTATAAACACTGGACGTTCATCTGCGAGTAACTTAAACAATCAAAATTATAATTCTGACCTACATGTACTGTAACACTAAGAAAGTTCAAACTACAGTTCCAAAACAAAGAAATACTTTTAGCCTTTTTGTGAAATTGTCATAGTTTGGCTTTTATGCATTATTTTATCTGAAGTCAACAAAAGTAAAAGAATAAATTAATAAAACTTGTGGATTATATTGTTAGAGTAAATGCTACAATTTAAATATTGCAATAATTTAATCAGTTTTTGGTTTACTGCGTATCAAACATTTTTTTTCTCACACTTCCTCTTTTTGTTCCTGTCAAATGCAAAACAAGTTCTGTTAACGTTTCATGCTTCTCAAACTTCTCCATGGCCTTTGCTCCAGAGGGGTTGGAGTGGAAATTTCCATCTTGTTTCTAGCAGAGCTGAAGATGACGTTCAGAGATTTATTTAGCAGTCAATGGGGACATCAGCTGGTCAGAAGTCAAACCACACACAGAAAGGAGTTAATGTTGGATTACTTTCTGCATTGTTTTATATGTGTATACATTTTGTTTTTCTTTTCTTCCTCTCAAGGACTCATAAGACTATGAAAACCAGATAGGTGTAATGTGTACCAGAAGAGAGAGGATTAAATAAGGTTTACTTCTTCCTTTTCAGACATGTTAAGCAGGATTTGTTTGTGTGCTTATATGGGTATGTGTATATGGATAGGTGTGTGCACATTTGATATGAACTTATATTTTTGTGTGCGTTCAGTCAAAGCAGATGCATTTGCAGATGTGGGTTTGTTCTGCAAGGGGTTCTGTGTGTTCAAATGCACACATATATATATGTGTGTATATGTATGTAAGGATGCACAGATTCATATTGACGTTGATGCTGATACAGTACACCCTGTGTGTGCAATAGCTTTGACATGTCAATAAAATACAAAATAAAAATAATCTTATTTTCTCTTTTTATAATTGAAAGTT
Organism: Garcialebias charrua; assembly: GCA_038048925.1. Classification (NCBI taxonomy): domain Eukaryota; kingdom Metazoa; phylum Chordata; class Actinopteri; order Cyprinodontiformes; family Rivulidae; genus Garcialebias; species Garcialebias charrua. The sequence goes on from JBBPBX010042188.1 coordinate 21,230, forward strand.
TAAGTCAGGAGGATTTGAGATTAAATGAGATGATTCTCTTCATGAAAAACAAAGACTGTAAGAGTCAGAACCTCCTTAGACCAGAATTATGACGCTTGATTGGATGAAAAAGTTTTGAGGTGCACCCTTTTCTTGTGGCTAGACCAATCGTAAGTTTGTTTCACTCACAGAGAGTTGATATATACAGTATATACACTGTATACTGTATATATCTCAGACTAAAGAAGTCTTGACTTGGGATTAAAAAATGATGTACTCGTTCAACCTCTACTCATACAGATATATACAGTATATACACTGTATACTGTATATATCTCAGACTGAAGAAGTCTTGACTTGGGATTAAAAAATGATGTACTCGTTCAACCTCTACTCATACAGCATCTCAGACTGAAGAAGTCTTGACTTCTTCAGTCTGAGATGCTGTATTCAGCTCAGTCTTATAAATAGCACCCTCTCACAGTGGATCAACCAGTTTGATCCACATTTCTACAATTTTTTTGCTTTGTTTTGTTTTGTTTTTTGAATGTCCAGAGGACCAGACTTAGCTTTTTTAGATTTTTCTACCTGGATTATTGAGCTTGCATCAGGGCACATAACAGAAGTTGACCAAATGTCTTTACCATACCAGCTTTAATTATAGAGCACTTTAAACAACTGCAGGATCAAAGGGCTGTACACACAACAAAACAATCATAGTCAGGTAATAAAAAAACGATTAAAAGTCACATAATAAAAGTTTAGCAATCATACAATCAGATAATACAAGCGACTAAAATGATTAAAAGTCAACATCTCAGATGGTGTTTTAATTTTACAATTAAAACAGATAAAAATAAAAGAGTAAAATGCATCTAGTGCCACTAAAACATAATAAAGTTAACACAACAACAATAAAATCTGCTCAAAATTTGTTCTCAGACTCTGCTTGGATCAAATGCCAAGGAATACAGATGAGTCTGTACCTGAGTGTACATGTCTGTACCTGAGTGTACATGTCTGTACCTGAGTGTACATGTCTGTACCTGAGTGTACATGTCTGTACCTGAGTGTACATGTCTGTACCTGAGTGTACATGTCTGTACCTGAGTGTACATGTCTGTACCTGAGTGTACATGTCTGTACCTGAGTGTACATGTCTGTACCTGAGTGTACATGTCTGTACCTGAGTGTACAGGTCTGTACCTGAGTGTACATGTCTGTACCTGAGTGTACATGTCTGTACCTGAGTGTACATGTCTGTACCTGAGTGTACATGTCTGTACCTGAGTGTACATGTCTGTACCTGAGTGTACATGTCTGTACCTGAGTGTACATGTCTGTACCTGAGTGTACATGTCTGTACCTGAGTGTACATGTCTGTACCTGAGTGTACATGTCTGTACCTGAGTGTACATGTCTGTACCTGAGTGTACATGTCTGTACCTGAGTGTACATGTCTGTACCTGAGTGTACATGTCTGTACCTGAGTGTACATGTCTGTACCTGAGTGTACATGTCTGTACCTGAGTGTACAGGTCTGTAACTGAGTGTACAGGTCTGTAACTGAGTACTTACTGAGTAACTGGGTACTAGACTTTTTAACAGACAGACCACAGTCAGTGAGGATCCACAACTTCTCCTCCTCCACCATCACCCACAGCACTGGCTCTCCTCAAGGATGTGTGTTGAGCCCTCTCCTGTTCACTCTGCTCACATATGATTGTGCAGCCACCCATCCAGGCTGTCATATTGTAAAGTTTGCAGATGATACAGCGGTGGTGGGATGCATCACAAACAATGATGAGTCCAGCTACAGGCAGGAGGAGGAACACCTGGAGAGCTGGTGCAAGAGAATAACCTTCACATCAATGTGAAGAAGACAAAGGAGATGATTGTGGACTTCAGAAGGAACAAACACACCCACACCCCACTGAACATAGGTGGATCTGCAGTGGAAGTGGTCTCCAGCTACAAGTACTTGGGTGTACATATGAATGATAACCTCAGCTGGAGCAACAGCACCACCAGCCTGATCAAGAAAGGTCATCAAAGACTCTACTTCCTCAGACGGCTGAGACGTGCTGGTCTGAGTACGGTAGCTCAGTCCTCACCTCCTTCTACAGGTGTGCAGTGGAGAGCAAATGAATAGAATCAATCTCAAAGCAATCTTGTAATGATAAAATGAATTGCATTATTAAATATAGCACAGTGGCTTTTGAAATTAAAAGAATAATTAAGAACTAGAAAGTTCCTGGAGAAACTTCGACGGGGGCTGCCAGGCTACAGCCCGCTAGCAGCCGTCCTGAATACAAATGGCTCCAAATGTTCATAGCATACATCACAGAGCTAAATTAAAGTCTTGAAATGATAGTAAAAGGTGTTTGGGTTCACTTTCAGCTAACATTACACCAAATTTCAGCTAAATAGCATTAAAAATGGCCGAATTATGGTGTTTTTTATCTTTTAGATAAGGCGGCCATCTTGGATTTTTTAATTTTTAATCAGGGTTTATTAGAGCTCATTCTCAGCTACTAAGTTGCCAAGTTTTGTCTCAATAGCTCTAAAAATGGCCGAGTTATGGCATTTTTTGTCATTTAGCTATGGCGGCCATCTTGGATTTTTATTTTTGTTTTTTGTACGTGATAGAGAATGTCGTCAGCTACAACATCACCAAATTTCAGCTCTCTATGTATAAAGATGGCCGAGTTATGACATTTTTTCTTCTTAGCTATGGCGGCCATCTTGGATTTTTATTTTTGGTTTTGGTACGTGATAGAGGATGTCTTCAGCTACAATCTCACCAAATTTCAGCTCTCTATGTATAAAGATGGTCGAGTTAAAGCCATTTGAATGTAGCTATGGCGGCCATCTTGGATTTTTATTTTTGGTTTCCGTACGTGATAGAGGATGTCTTCAGCTACACCCTCACCAAATTTCAGCTCTCTATGTATAAAGATGGCCGAGTTATAGCCATTTGAAAGTAGCTATGGCGGCCATCTTGGATTTTTGATTTTGATATGGAATATGATAGGAAACATTGTCAGCTATCACCATACCAAGTTTCAGCTCAATATCACTAAAATTGACCATTTTACAGTATTTTGACTTTTTTGCGTTGTCGGCCATCTTGGAAATTGGATTTTCAATTGAAATTTATTAGGGATCATTGTCAGCTACCCATTTGCCAAATATAAGTTCCATATCTCCATCAAAATGGCCGCTTCACCTAATTTGCTTGTTCAAATGGCCGATTCACCTAATTTGCTTGTTTGATTCAAAATGGCCGACTCACCTAATTAGCTGGTTTGATTCAAAATGGCCACCTCACCTAATGAGCATGTTTGATTCAAAATGGCCTCCTCACCAAATGATCTTGTTTGATCCAAAATGGCCGCCTCACCTAATGAGCTAGTTTGATTCAAAATGGCCACCTCACCTAATGAGCTTGTTTGATTCAAAATGGCCGACTCACCTAATCAGCTAGTTTGATTCAAAATGGCCGACTCAACTAATTAGGTAGTTTTATTCAAAATGGCCGACTCACCTAATGGCCGACTCACCTAATGAGATAGTTTGATTCAAAATGGCCGACTCACCTAATGAGCTTGTTTGATTCAAAATGGCCGACTCACCTAATGAGCCTGTTTGATTCAAAATGGCCACCTCACCTAATGAGCTTGTTTGATTCAAAATGGCCGACTCACCTAATAAGCTTGTTTGATTCAAAATGGCCGACTCACCTGATGAGCCTGTTTGATTCAAAATGGCCACTTCACCTAATGAGTTTGTTTGATTCAAAATGGCCGACTCACCTAATGAGCTTGTTTGATTCAAAATGGCCGACTCACCTAATGAGCTTGTTTGATTCAAAATGGCCGACTCACCTAATGAGCTTGTTTGATTCAAAATGGCCGACTCACCTAATGAGCTTGTTTGATTCAAAATGGCCGACTCACCTAATAAGCTTGTTTGATTCAAAATGGCCGACTCACCTGATGAGCCTGTTTGATTCAAAATGGCCACTTCACCTAATGAGTTTGTTTGATTCAAAATGGCCGACTCACCTAATGAGCTTGATTGATTCAAAATGGCCGACTCACCTAATGAGCTTGTTTGATTCAAAATGGCCGACTCACCTAATGAGCTTGTTTGATTCAAAATGGCCGACTCACCTAATTAGCTAGTTTGATTCAAAATGGCCGACTCACCTAATTAGCTAGTTTGATTCAAAATGGCCGACTCACCTAATTAGCTAGTTTGATTCAAAATGGCCGACTCACCTAATTAGCTAGTTTCATTCAAAATGGCCGACTCACCTAATAAGCTAGTTTCATTCAAAATGGCAGACTCACCTAATTAGCTAATTTGATTCAAAATGGCCGACTCACCTAATGGCCGACTCACCTAATGAGATAGTTTGATTCAAAATGGCCGACTCACCTAATGAGCTTGTTTGATTCAAAATGGCCGACTCACCTAATGAGCCTGTTTGATTCAAAATGGCCACCTCACCTAATGAGCTTGTTTGATTCAAAATGGCTGACTCACCTAATGAGCTTGTTTGATTCAAAATGGCCGTCTCACCTAATGAGCTTGTTTGATCCAAAATGGCCGACTCACCTAATGAGATAGTTTGATTCAAAATGGCCGACTCACCTAATAAGCTTGTTTGATTCAAAATGGCCGACTCACCTGATGAGCCTGTTTGATTCAAAATGGCCACTTCACCTAATGAGTTTGTTTGATTCAAAATGGCCGACTCACCTAATGAGCTTGTTTGATTCAAAATGGCCGACTCACCTAATGAGCTTGTTTGATTCAAAATGGCCGACTCACCTAATGAGCTGTTTGATTCAAAATGGCCGACTCACCTAATTAGCTAGTTTGATTCAAAATGGCCGACTCACCTAATTAGCTAGTTTGATTCAAAATGGCCGACTCACCTAATTAGCTAGTTTGATTCAAAATGGCCGACTCACCTAATTAGCTAGTTTCATTCAAAATGGCCGACTCACCTAATAAGCTAGTTTCATTCAAAATGGCAGACTCACCTAATTAGCTAATTTGATTCAAAATGGCCGACTCAACTAATTAGCTAGTTTGATTCAAAATGGCCGATTCACCTAATTAGCTAGTTTGATTCAAAATGGCCGACTCACCTAATTAGCTAGTTTGATTCAAAATGGCCGACTCACTTAATTAGCTAGTTTGATTCAAAATGTCAGACTCACCTAATTAGCTAGTTTGATTCAAAATGGCCGACTCACCTAATTATCTTGTTTGATTCAAAATGGCCGACTCACCTAATTAGCTAGTTTGATTCAAAATGGCCGACTCACCTAATTAGCTAGTTTGATTCAAAATGGCCGTCTCACCTAAGTAGCTTGTGTATTGAACCTGCCCTGTATATTGCCTTGTATATTGAACCAAGATGGCGCCCTGATTCAAAATGGCCGCCTCACCTAATGAGCTTGGTTGATTCAAAATGGCCGACTCACCTAATTAGCTAGTTCTATTCAAAATGGCCGACTCACCTAACTAGCTTGTGTATTGAACCTGCCTTGTATATTGCCTTGTATATTGAACCAAAATGGCGCCCTATGTAACTCAGTTTCTCTGAAAAGTTAAGTCCCATTCATTTCCTATGGGAAATTTACGATTTTTGTTAGCAAAATATTTCGCGATGGTAACTCCGATTGCTTAGAAAAGTAATAGCACACATCTCGGAGTCGGGCCGGTCGTTTTGATATAACTTTTGTGGGGGTGCACGTTACGGTACGAGCCGCATTAACGGAGACGGAAGAATAATAAATAAATAAACTAGAAAGTTCCTGGAGAAACTTCGAAGGGGGCTGCCAGGCTACTGCCCGCTAGCAACCATCCTGAATACAAATGGCTCCAAATGTTCATAGCATACATCAGAGAGCTAAATTAAGGTCTTGAAATGATAGTAAAAGGTGTTTGGGTTCACTTTCAGCTAACATTACACCAAATTTCAGCTAAATAGCATTAAAAATGGCCGAATTATGGTGTTTTTTATCTTTTAGATAAGGCGGCCATCTTGAATTTTTTAATTTTTAATCAGGGTTTATTAGAACTCATTCTCAGCTACTAAGTTGCCAAGTTTTGTCTCAATAGCTCTAAAAATGGCCGAGTTATGGCATTTTTTGTCATTTAGCTATGGCGGCCATCTTGGATTTTTATTTTTGTTTTTTGTACGTGATAGAGAATGTCGTCAGCTACAACATCACCAAATTTCAGCTCTCTATGTATAAAGATGGCCGAGTTATGACATTTTTTCTTCTTAGCTATGGCGGCCATCTTGGATTTTTATTTTTGGTTTTGGTACGTGATAGAGGATGTCTTCAGCTACAATCTCACCAAATTTCAGCTCTCTATGTATAAAGATGGTCGAGTTAAAGCCATTTGAATGTAGCTATGGCGGCCATCTTGGATTTTTATTTTTGGTTTCCGTACGTGATAGAGGATGTCTTCAGCTACACCCTCACCAAATTTCAGCTCTCTATGTATAAAGATGGCCGAGTTAAAGCCATTTGAAAGTAGCTATGGCGGCCATCTTGGATTTTTGATTTTGATATGGAATATGATAGGAAACATTGTCAGCTATCACCATACCAAGTTTCAGCTCAATATCACTAAAATTGACCATTTTACAGTATTTTGACTTTTTTGCGTTGTCGGCCATCTTGGAAATTGGATTTTCAATTGAAATTTATTAGGGATCATTGTCAGCTACCCATTTGCCAAATATAAGTTCCATATATCCATCAAAATGGCCGCTTCACCTAATTTGCTTGTTCAAATGGCCGATTCACCTAATTTGCTTGTTTAATTCAAAATGGCCGACTCACCTAATTAGCTGGTTTGATTCAAAATGGTCAACTCACCTAATGAGCATGTTTGATTCAAAATGGCCACCTCACCTAATGAGCATGTTTGATTCAAAATGGCCTCCTCACCAAATGATCTTGTTTGATCCAAAATGGCCGCCTCACCTAATGAGCTAGTTTGATTCAAAATGGCCACCTCACCTAATGAGCTTGTTTGATTCAAAATGGCCGACTCACCTAATCAGCTAGTTTGATTCAAAATGGCCGACTCAACTAATTAGGTAGTTTGATTCAAAATGGCCGACTCACCTAATGGCCGACTCACCTAATGAGATAGTTTGATTCAAAATGGCCGACTCACCTAATGAGCTTGTTTGATTCAAAATGGCCGACTCACCTAATGAGCCTGTTTGATTCAAGATGGCCACCTCACTTAATGAGCTTGTTTGATT
>JBBPBX010042189.1:0-19793 GCA_038048925.1 Garcialebias charrua
TGTTACTGTCTGTGAGAGATGAAATCCTGCTGCCCTATATAGGACATATTGTGCATGAATCTGCATCTAACACATTTTCCTGTGTTTTCAGTGTGGCTGAAAACAAAGTGGCTACAACTGACCAAAAGGTCTCATTACAGCTGACCAGAGAGAGCTGTCCAGGACTGACCAATACTGAAATGGAGAACAGCTGCCCTCTGTCTACAAATGAGAAACAACTCTCTTGTTTTCTGATTAACCTCATCAAACATGGTGTTAGTAGTTGTTTGGGGTCTGTTGATAAGCAAAAGCTTTTTAGGGTACAACCAGACCCAAGACGTCGTTTTGGTTTCAATACCTTTTGAGAATCTATAGATTAGATGTAAGCGGTTTGACAGACTAGTTTTTAATGAGGTTTTTAGTCTGTTTGAGTGATGAGGACCGTTACATGCAACCTCACTGTTTTATATGGGTGATGTACGATGTTTTTACCTCACATCTACATCACCCCATACAAAACATTTAGCGGTGGGAGTGTTATGTATCCTGAAGGGATTTAATGAATATTTTTTTTAAACCTCAGTTTAGGTCACCTGAAGTCTGCAGCCTCCTGCTGCACTTTTTTCACTCAGCTTCAAACAGGCTTGATTAGCTGAGCTGCAACACCTGTTGACTCTCTCCCTTTATAAGCTCAGGGCCAAAGCCTGAACAGTGTGGAGGTTTGAAGGTAGAGGTTGGTTGAAGCCAGCAGAGGTCTTGTGGTCAATCCAGCTAAAGGTAAATAAGTTTGTTGCTGAATACAAACTGTGGTGTTGTGAAGCTTGTAGTGCAGGGAGTTTCTCCACCCTCCCTGGTTGTTTGTGAGCTCTAGTTAACCTAGAGTTTGTTTGTTTGTTTGCTCCTGTTGGAGTGTGTGTTTGTTGGAGCACCTGAGTGCTCTTGTGGATGCTCTAATTGATCTAGAGTTTTGGCTGTGGTGTGCTCCTGTGAGTTGTGTTTTGGAGCACGGTGTGCTCATAAGGACTCTTTAGGTAGAGTGAGTTAGGAACACTGACAGGACTGACAGTGTTCTGTTTTGTAACCTGAGAGGTGTGGACTTGAGCTCTGAGGCTCAAGTGTGTTGAGTTTGGGACTGTAAGAGGTTTGTGTCTGTCCATAGGACAACAGTTGTTTTTTCCCTCTTACATGTATTTACTTTCATTACTTTTGGTTGGGTAAAGCGGTAGTCCTGTTTTCGCTATTTTATTTGTTTTACATCCTGTAGGCCTAGTGTTTTGGTAGAGGTAGCCCGCTGTCTAACAGGGTTCGCCGGCTCTGTATAGAGTTGGCTCTGTTGGGCAGCTTTATTTTTCTTTGGGCCGCTTTATCCAAACCCACCTTTCGGTTGAACTTTCTTTTTTTTTAGGACGTGGGACGCCTGGAGAAGCTGGAGGTGGTTCCCCTCCTACAGATGACCCTTTTTCATTTAATAAATTTGTTAAACCTTTTCCTTGTGTCCTGTGTCCATTAAATATGTTTTGATCTTTGTTGGATCGTAACACCAGGTTTGAACAGTTAAAGTAATTAAGTAATAATTGAACTTGACCTGATCTAATGAAGTCAAGATGCCCAAAGAATAATGAAGTTATACTGTTTTGAACTTAAATAAATAAATAAATATATATGGACCCAAATGATGAGTAAAACTAATGGAATCAATGTTCCCTCGCCCGGACGCGGGTCACCGGGGCCCCACTCTGGAGCCAGGCCCGGAGGTGGGGCACGCTGGCGAGCGCCTGGTGGCCGGGCTTTTACCCATGGAGCCCGGCCGGGCACAGCCCGAAGAGGAGACGTGGGTCCCCCTTCCCATGGGCTCACCACCTGTGGGAGGGGCCAAAGGGGTCGGGTGCAATGTGAGATGGGTGGTGGCCGAGGGCGGGGACCCTGGCGGTCTGATCCTCGGCTACAGAAGCTGGCCATTGGGACATGGAATGTCACCTCTCTGGTGGGGAAGGAGCCTGAGCTAGTGTGTGAGGTTGAGAGGTTCCGACTAGAAATAGTCGGACTCACCTCAACGCATGGCTCTGGCTCTGGAACCAGTTTCCTTGAGAGGGGTTGGACACTCTTCCACTCTGGAGTTGCCCCTGGTGAGAGGCGCCGAGCAGGAGTGGGCATACTGGTTGCCCCCCATCTTGGTGCCTGTACGTTGGGGTTCACCCCGGTGAACGAGAGGGTAGCCTCCCTTCGCCTACGTGTGGGGGGACGGGCTCTGACTGTTGTTTGTGCCTATGCACCAAACGGCAGCTCAGACTACCCACCCTTTTTGGAGTCCTTGGAGGGGGTATTGGAGAGTGCGCCTCCTGGGGACTCCCTTGTTCTACTGGGGGACTTCAACGCTCACGTGGGCAATGACAGTGAGACCTGGAGGGGTGTGGTTGGGAGGAACGGCCCCCCTGATCTGAACCAGAGTGGTGTTCTGTTATTGGACTTCTGTGCTCGTCATGGATTGTCCATAACGAACACCATGTTTAAGCATAAGGGTGTCCATATGTGCTCTTGGCACCAGGACACCCTAGGTCGCAGTTCGATGATCGACTTTGTTGTCGTCTCATCTGATCTGCGGCCGCATGTCTTGGACACTCGGGTGAAGAGAGGGGCGGAGCTGTCAACTGACCACTACCTGGTGGTGAGTTGGCTCCGATGGTGGGGGAGGATGCCGGTCAGACCTGGCAGACCCAAACGTATTGTGAGGGTCTGCTGGGAACGTCTGGCAGAGTCTCCCGTAAGACGGAGCTTTAACTCCCACCTCCGGGAGAGCTTTGAACACGTTCCGAGGGAGGCGGGGGACATGGAGTCCGAGTGGGCCATGTTCCGCGCCTCTATTGTCGAGGCAGCTTATCGGAGCTGTGGCCGCAAGGTTGTTGGTGCCTGTCGTGGTGGCAACCCTCGAACCCGGTGGTGGACACCGGCAGTGAGGGATGCTGTCAGGCTGAAGAAGGAGTCCTATTGGGCCTTTTTGGCCTGTGGGACCCCGGAAGCAGCTGATAGGTACCGGCAGTCCAAGCGGCATGCGGCTCGGGTGGTTGCTGAGGCAAAAACTCGGGCGTGGGAGGAGTTCGGAGAGGCCATGGAGAATGACTTCCGTACGGCTTCGAGGCGATTCTGGTCCACCATCCGACGTCTCAGGGGGGGAAAGCGGTACGCGACCAACACCATTTATGGTGGTGGCGTGCTGTTGACCTCAACTCGGGATGTTGTGAGTCGGTGGGCGGAGTACTTCGAAGACCTCCTCAATCCTACTGGCACGTCTTCCACTGAGGAAGCGGAGCCTGGGGACTTTGGGTCGGGCTCTCCAATCTCTGGTGCTGAGGTCACCGAGGTGGTTAAAAAGCTCCGCGGTGGCAGGGCTCCGGGGTGGATGAGATTCGCCCTGAGTTCCTTAGGGCTCTGGATGTTGTGGGGTTGTGTTGGCTTACGCGACTCTGCAATATCGCGTGGACATCGGGGGCAGTTCCCTTGGATTGGCAGACTGGGGTGGTGGTTCCCCTATTCAAAAAGGGGGACCGTAGGGTGTGTTCCAACTATAGGGGGATCACACTCTTAAGCCTCCCTGGTAAGGTCTATTCAGGGGTTCTGGAGAGGAGGGTCCGTCGGATAGTCGAACCTCGGATTCAGGAGGAGCAGTGTGGTTTTCGTCCTGGTCGTGGAACACTGGACCAGCTCTACACCCTCAGCAGGGTCCTGGAGGGTGCGTGGGAGTTTGCCCAACCAGTTTACATGTGCTTTGTGGACTTGGAGAAGGCATTCGACCGCGTCCCTCGGGGGGTTCTGTGGGGGGTACTCCGGGAGTATGGGGTACCAGGCCCTTTGATATGGGCTGTTAGGTCCCTGTACGACCGGTGTCAGAGCTTGGTCCGCATTGCCGGCAGTAAGTCAGGCTCGTTTCCAGTGAGAGTTGGACTCCGCCAAGGTTGCCCTTTGTCACCGATTCTGTTCATAACTTTTATGGACAGAATTTCTAGGCGCAGCCAAGGTGTTGAGAGGATCCGTTTTGGTGGACCTTAGAATCACTTCTCTGTTTTTTGCAGATGATGTGGTCCTATTGGCTTCATCAGGTCGTGATCTACAGCTTTTGCTGGAGCGGTTTGCAGCCGAGTGTGAAGCGGTCGGGATGGGGATCAGTTCCTCCAAATAGGGGTGGGCCATATCGTCTCGTCTACGATAATACCGGTGGATTTTTTGACACCGGTGAAAAAAATTATATCGCGGCATCCTATGATGACGTCATTTGACTGCGTCACTTTGCGATAACGGTGGTTTTGTGGAGGAACGCGGACCGCGTGAAGCAGCAGACAGCAGCCGGTGTTCCGTGGAGACTGCCTTCATGTGGAGATGCCCTACATTTTGTTAATACGCATGCGCGCGCACACCGAACCCGAGGAGGAGGAACGAGCTAGCATTAGCCTCATAGCTGCATCCTCGTAGCTTCACCGGGCAGCCGGCTTTGAGCGATCAGAGGTCCCTGGAGCTCGCCTCGATGTCGGACTGGAAGCCGAAGACATCGGGGGACAACGCGCTAACTTGGAATAATAAAGCCGACAACCTTTTAGGAGGTGCGTGCAGCTAAACCGGACTGCCCGGAGCTGCGGGTTTGGGGGCTAAAATGCTAACAGCTGAACGCGGCGCGCACAGACTGCGGCGTCGGTAAGTCATTAAAACTTTTTCTGTCTCCAACTGTATGAAGTTAGGATACTAACAGTCCTTCTGTAAAGGGTTTAAACTGCGTGGTGCTACAGAAAGCTGCGAAGCTCAGACGTAACGCAGCGGTGCTAACAACTGGAGCTAACAGCTGGAGCTAACAGCAAACTGATGACAGAAGCTGCCGCTTAAAGTAAGAAATTATTATTTTTATTTACTGTATGCTCTTTTAAAATGTGTTAAAGTGTTAGAATAGTCATTACCGCACACCTCAGTGGCGGCTGGTGCGGTATATATATTTTTGCTTGTTAAATATGAATATTTTTTTTGTATTCTGGTGACTGTTGTGAAATATCGTCTGATATCGTTATCGGGGTATTTCAAAAAATATATCGTAATATCATTTTTTGGTGATATCGCCCACCCCTACCTCCAAATCCGATGCCATCGTCTTGAGCCGGAAAAGGGCAGAGTGCCTTCTCTGGGTCGGGGAGGAGGTCCTGCCCCAAGTAGAGGAGTTTAAGTATCTCGGGGTCTTGTTCACAAATGAGGGAAAACTGGAGCGTGAGATCGATAGGCGGATAGGTGCAGCGTCTGTCGTGGTGAAGAGAGAGCTGAGTCAAAAGGCAAAGCTCTCAATTTACCGATCGATCTACGTTCCCACCCTCATCTATGGTCATGAGCTTTGGGTTGTGACCGAAAGAACAAGATCTCGGATACAAGCGGCTGAAATGAGTTTTCTCCGCAGGGTGTCTGGACTCTCCCTTAGAGATAGGGTGAGAAGCTCAGTCATCCGGGAGGGACTCGGAGTAGAGCCGCTGCTTCTCCACATCGAGAGGAGCCAGTTGAGGTGGCTCGGGCATCTGGTTAGGATGCCTCCTGGACGCCTCCCTGGTGAGGTGTTCCGGGCATGTCCCACCGGGAGGAGACCCAGAGGAAGACCCAGGACACGCTGGAGGGACTATGTTTCTCGGCTGGCCTGGGAACGCCTTGGGATTCCCCCGGAGGAGCTGCTCCAAGTGGCTGGGGAGAGGGAAGTCTGGGCCTCCTTACTTAGGCTGCTACCCCCGCGACCCGACCCCGGATAAGCAGAAGACAATGGATGGATGGATGGAAAATTCAATTTGAACAATTCATTTAAGGAAATGAGGTCAATTTGTCCTTCAGTAGTCTAAGTATATAGCAGCATAACAAGTGAACCCTAACTATAGGATTTATCAAAAAGGAATGTCTTAAAACTGGACAATGTGTCAGCCTCACGGACAGAAACTGGAAGCTGGTTCCACAAGAGAGGAGCCTGATAACTGAAAGATCTTCCTCCCATTCTGCTTTTGGAAACTCTAGGAACCGTGAGTAAACTTGCAGTCTGAGAGTGAAGTGCTCAGTTAGGAAAATATGGAACAATAAGACCTGTAATATAAGATGGAGGTTGTTGAGAGCTTTGTAAGCTAGAAGTAATATATTTAATTCAATTCTGGACTTGACAGGGAGCCAATGGAGAGAAGCTAATATGACTTATACGGTGGTGCGACATGTACGATGGAAAGTACAGCAGTTAAAATTCTAGCTCTGATTATTTTTGCCAGCTGCTTAAATGTGAAGGCTGACAACACTGTTTATGCTGTGCATCTGTGTGCATTTGTATGTTTGTTACTAACATGTTTCAAGAATCACTGGATGGATTATTAAAAAGTAATAACAAGAAGTACAACTTTCAGAGTCAACCTGTTGCAGCTGTTTGCTTCTGCTGATCGACTGATTAGCCATCAGTCAAGTTAAACACAGGGGCAGCTGTGCATGAGTGATTAGAGCAGCTGTCCTCAATGCAAGAGTTGGGGGTTCAACTCCACCAGCAGCCACATGTTGAAGTGTCCCTGGGCAAGACACAGAACCCTTCATTGCCTCCGATGTGTGTCCCATCTGATTATTATTAGTAGAGTGCTGTATGAATGGGTAAATGAGGCACAGATTGTGTTGTAAAGAGCTTTGGGCATCTTGATCAGATAGAAAGGTGCTTTATAAGTACAGTCCACTTTACCATGTAAAGCTATTGAGCTAGGCCCATTTTTTTCCCTTTATTTTTAATAAAAATTGTGTTTTAATGTTTAAATAGTTCTTGCCAGTATAAAACCGTCAATCTTTGTTTTGATGTTTGTGCCTCTGTGCAGTTGATGACTTTTCCATTTATTATTAACTTAGTTCACATTTTTCTAATGAGGCTTTGGTCTTAAATTCAAGTTCATTTTTAACATTACTAATTGTTTTGCTCTCACGCTGCATTTTCACAGAAAATGCAATGTCTCTTGTTCTGATTTGATTAATGAACATACAAGCTGGTTTGGAGCGAGAAAAGACCAAAGTGGATTGTTGTCGTCCTCAAACAAATTCAATCTAATAGTTTTATGACAGTTAATGCAAACACCACTGTTTTTGTGTCACAGCTCAGTTTAGTTGTTACCTCATCAATTTAGCCAGAATTAAACAGTTTTTTAAAAAACAATGTTGTTAATAGAGCTGTATACAAGTGTTTCCAAAGAACTCCACCCCAAAGAACTGTTGTTTTAATACCCCATAAAAAAATCCTCCCACATTGTTTTTATAGTTTTTATTTCCACCAGAAACAGATATATTGACCAAACATCATTTTATTGTAGTTTCTTTGAAATCTTTGCTCATTTAAACAGACACATTTGAAAACTACAACTCGACAGTCTGGCAATGCCATAAAAATAAAAATAAAACAATGAGCTCATTTTAATAGTTTCAAACCCTTTCCACCCCAGAGGTTTGTGCAGTAAACCAGATCTCATAAGTGGCTAAAGTGCAGCTCACCAACGTGTTTCCAGGGCATCTAAAGTGAACAGATCCTGAACACTGAGTCTCACACTATTACACCAAACCAAATCGTCACCAGATGTTGAAGCAGTTCAACAATGAGAGAAAGCTAATGCTTAGGATCACACAGAGTAGGTAATTAACTGATTAACAGTTAATTTGCTTGTAATATGCAGGTTAATTGGCATATTACCAAAGAGGAGCTCTGTGTATGCAGTTAGAGAGAACATGGAGGTAGTTGGAGGGAAAAGTGAGATGAAGGAGGATGAGTCGCTGTGGCGACCTGAGAAGAGGGAATAGCCAAAAGAAGAAATAGAAGAAAAACTGCTTTACCTTGTTAATTACTAAACTTTATTTACAAAATATGCCATACAACTACTTTGTAGTATGAGATCTCTTCAGTTCCTGTATAATATTGTGTCCTCTTTCATCTTCTTCAGTCTCTTCAACCTTGTTTAGCTATTACTTAGCTAAGATCAGTATTTAGATGTGATTTCACAATTTTTTTGTTTAAATCCATCCATCCATCCATCCATCCATCCATCCATCCATCCATCCATCCATCTTGTTCCATAGCCAGATTGTGGTGGCAGCAGTTTAAGCAGGGAGGCCCAGCCATCTCTTTCCTCATCCACCTTTTCTAGCTCTTCTAAAAGGATTCCAAGGTGTTACCAGGCCAGCTCAGAGACACTGTCTCTCCAGCGGGTCCTGGGTCTTCCCCAGGGTCTTCTCCCAGTTGGACATGCCAATAAAATCTTCCTAGAGAGGTGTCCAAGGGACATATGTACCAGATGCCTGAACTACTTCAACTGACTCCTCTCAATGTGGAACAACAGTGACTCTACTTCTGTCTCTCCTGAATAACTGAACTTCTCACATCACCACTATACAGGAGAGTCCTTCCACGCTGCAGAGACTATTCATTTTGAATGTTTGTGTCCGCCATGTTGCTCTTTTGGTCACTACCCAGAGTTCATGATCATAGATGAGGGTAGGAGGATAGCCTTACAGCCCAGTTCCCTCTTCACTACAATGGACCGGCACAGGGTCCTCAATACTGCAGAAGTCACACTGATCCTTCTGTCAACCTCATGCTCCACTCTTCCCTCACTCGTGAGCAAAACCCTGAGATACTTGAACTCCACTTGAGGCAGCACCTCTTCCCTAACCTGGAGAGAGCTATCCACTCTTTTCTGACTGAGGACAATGGCCTCAGATTTGGAGGTGCTAACCTTCATCCCAGCCGCTTCGCACTCGGCTGTGAACTGCTCCAGTAAAAGCTGAAGATCACAGCATGATGACGCCATCAAGACTCATTTATATATATTGTTTTATTACGCTTTGAGCAAATATTTCACAAGTTTTACTTCTAGTTATGTTCTTTTTTGTTTACTTTTAGCTACTGTTTTGCTGATTTCAGTTGAGGTTCAGCTTGTTTTAACTAACAGTTCAGTCAAATACACAGCAGCTCATTGGTCAACAGCATTTTTATCATTTGTCATTCAGCATTCACACCACATTTTTGAAGACTGTAAATTGTGAAGCCAAATTTTTGATAGTATTTTCAATTTGTGCTTAGATTCCAAATGTGCTTATATGAGCATATTTAATCAGTCACTGTTAACACTTTAAAAAGTATTCAAGCAACACTTCTGCAGAGTAGCAGGAATCTGTTTGGTCTACATGCATTTGAAAGACCTTCATTTGTTAAAGTAGAGCAAAATGGGTTGAATATTTATACTGTGGCAAGTAAATATAGCATAGATTAAGAGGTCTAATTTAAAGACCGTGTAAAGTGAATTTCAACATTTTCTTCAATAAACATTATAAATGTGATAATTGTAATCTTGTAAATGAGTAAAAAGTCTCAAAATTGTAGCTCAATTAATTTTGGAGTTATAGATCAAACTGTGTATAAAGATATTTCTTTTTCAGGATTTTTTAGGCGTGTTTTAAATGTGACCGCGTTTCGTCACGCGGTCTTCTTAAGTATAGCCCCACCCCCTGCAGCTCCAGCCGTATAAATGCGTTCTTCGGTGGAGCCGTTCACTCGCTACCGACCGTCTCCCTCCAGTACTCTCACTCCTTTTACGCATGGACTGCAGCCGCTCCATTGTGACATTTCTTTTTTTTTTTTTGCCAAAAGTCAAGTGATCACTTGAAGCTGTCACCATTCGCTTCCTCCTCCTCCGAGGAGGAATGAATGAACTTGTCACGAGTGAACTAAACTCATGTCCAACGTGGATGCGCAGGTTCTAAACATTTCCTGGTGTGCTTGTCTGCTGTGTGGGTTGAAGGACCAGCGCTCCCTGTTTTAATTTTAATTTTTAGGACTTTTTTATTAACATATAAACACAGAACAAAGCTGCACAGCCCTCTGCCTTTTCTTCAGACCCGACATTCTTCAGACCCGACCTGTCAATCAAATCAGTAGGCTGTCAGCAAATGACCAATCAGCGACCTCAATTTGTCCCGTAGCTAAACGCTCCGCCCTGCTTCTGCTCAAATGACATCAAGTATTTGGAGCGAAAACGTTGGAGCCACACGCTGCTTCACGCTTGTGCTCTGCTGTGAACCCCCCACGCGCAGCGCGCGCGCGTGGCGCGGGGCTCGGTCCAGCGCGGAGCTCTGCAGCCGGCCTTATCAACGTGATTACTCTTTTTAATCACCAACACAGACCCCGCATGCGAGGTGACCGGCCAGAACTCAGATAAAAACAGAGCAGGTTTACTGCTGCTCCTTGTCTGCCTCTCCACACAGAAGAACAGTCAGCTCTGAAGGGGGCAGGACACGAGCGCAGCTGCGCTGAAACCACGCCCACGCGCTGACACGCCCCCAGCGTTTGAGAACAAGGCAAAATCATGTTTTTTCATGATTTTTGAGACTTAATTTGATAAGGAAATCAATGTTTTTAATCAGTCAGATTTATATGGGTGATTAATAACACATATTTATGCCGTGTGACAAAATAAAAACACACATTTCATTTCACTTTACACGGTCTTTAAAGGTTTGTATAACTATCGGGTAATGAACTCATTATAAAGCTCTCTATTGAGTCTAGATCAAGTTAAGACCAGACCTAAGTGCTGACCACTAGTTTTTAACAAACTGATCCAAGTTAACCACATTATTCCCAACATCCTTTATTCAAATTCTTTGCTAAACGAACCAAAAGATATTTCATGCTGTGACCTTGGCTAATAAAGTTATCCACTTTATGTTTAACGTCTAATGACCCTCGTGGTGCCTTTGGTTACAAGTGTGGTATTTCTGAAATTTCTCCATTGTTAGTACTTTGATGGATCCCTACTGCTGAGTTATGACTAAGGCTGGCTTTAATACAGCCATTATAAACTGTCTTGAACTTTAAAATATAGCTTTAGTGTTTTTGAACATGCCCTCCAGGATTTAAAGTGAAGGGCTAATAAAAAAGCTGGCTTTAAAAAACATAAATTTAATATAAAACCCTGGATTTTTATGGCTATCGTGTCTCTGTTCAGCTTCCCTCAATGTGTTTTCTTGCAAAGTAACCATGCAAATACAGTATATAGAGAAAAATAACTATTGGTGAGAGTGCAATCTAGTGTTTGAAGTCAGTTAAACTTAGAATTAAAAATATATATAAAAAATGAGCTGGTCTTGCTTTTGATTTTTAATTTCTTTGTTTTCCAGCTTGCTCCAGCTATTTGTTCGAGTTATGTCAAAGCCGCTAAACACTGCTAGGCTGTCTGCTGTGATAATGGGCTAACAAAGTGTGGTAATGGGCTAACGGCGAGCCATTACACAGCTCGGCTTTTAATGTCGGTGACACGCTCGGCCAAGTGCAGCGTGGTGTGCGTAAAAGAGAAAATGAAAAGATGGAGTTGAATTGGGATTAAGACTCAGTCTTGTCATGGAAGCTCTCGAAGAACAACAAAAAACGGGTTATTTCTATTAAAAAATATTCAATGTTTGAATTCAAGTCCCCAAAAAGAAGAGGTGTTCAGCTGAGCCACTTTTCCTTTTTTCCTCTTCTGTGAAATAACTTGACACTCGACACTCAGCATGAACGCTGCACTTATTCAGAACATAATGATGTGAGTGACATGTGTGTGAATAGGGTCTTGTGTCAATTGTGTTGTGATGAGAACAAATAAAGGAGTGGGTGAGACGTTGCCTCCTACCATAAGTAACTGGGATATTTTAATTAAAACATACATACATCATGTTTAAGACCTTGTTTCTAGATCAGGAAAATCCCATAATGCACCAGGTTTTACACCCATTGATGCAGAAACTGAATGTATGTGATTAGCTAATTAAAACTTTTTGTTCTTTTCGAGTAACAGAAATCTTTGATCACAAGTTGACATTAGCAAGGACGCAATATGGCAGAAAAAGACTGCATGCTTACTGCTGTAATGAGTTTGAGCTGCTTCCATCTGCAACAAAAAATGAGTCTGAAATAATCACACAGTTTAGTTTGAGAGGAGATGGGGGACTAGTAATTAAACCCTGGTCAATTTAAATTTATAAACATTTATTATTCATTTCAGTTGGAATGAGTTTTTACAGCTAATCAATGAGGTTGCAAGGTTTGCAGATGACATTGTGATTTGTGGTGACGTGGACAAAAAAAAGGAGAAAGAACTGGAAGTGGCAGAAATGAAGATGTTGAGGTTCTCTTTAGGAGTGACAAGGATGGATAAGATCAGGAATGAGATCATCAGAGGTACAGCACATGTTGAACAACTGGGAGATAAAGAGGTCAGACTGAGATGGTTTGGACATGTCCAGAGGAGGGACAGTGGGTATACTGGTAGAAGGATGTTAGAAACACAGCTGCCAGAGGAGATATATGGATGCAGTTAGAGAGGACATGGAGGTAGTTGGAGTGAGGACAGAGGATGCAGAGGACAGAGTGAGATATAGGGTGACTCTCTGTGGAGACCCCCGGAGAGGGAAAAGCCAAAAGAAGAAGAAGAAGAATGCGGTTTAAAGGCTACATGTGTTCATCTATCATTTAACATAATTTGTAACCTACTTTTTGCTCTTACTGTGAAGTAAACCTTGTATTTTGTTTTGCTTTCAAAAACTCATAAAAAAAGAAGAAATATCAAGTTCTACATTATAAACCCAAGGTGTGAGGTGATGTCTGTGAAAGTGGAATAACATCCACTTTAAAACACATGCAAAAAGAAGTGAAGTCTAAAGAGGAGGCCAGTCTGAGCAGAATATTAATGCTTTTTTTTTCTTCTTCTTCTTAAAACCTGTGCCGTGTCAAAAATCTCTGTGGATTTGAACCTGGAACATAATCCACAACTGTTCCTGTGCTCAGGTCTACAAATCGGAGTGCAGCGAATGCAAAGACGTTTCACTGGACTGTCGGCACAGCTGTCTTATTGTAGAGTGTAGTGAGCTGACAGGAGAGCTGCATGACTGGCAGCAGGACAAAGAAGAAAAGGAAAGTTGAAACCCCAGCAGGAAGAAGGCGTAACGCACAGGCCTATATGAAGGTGTGTATTTATCTGTGTGTGTTCTAGTTTTCCTTATTTCTCTATTCATTTGTGTATTTCACCATCCATCCATTATCTTTTGCCCGCTTCTTCCTTTTTGGAGCACGGGGATCACTGGTGCCCATGACCGGCAGTTACTATGCGAGAGGCAGGGGACATCTGGACATGTCTCCATCACAGGGATACAGAGACAAAGAGACAACCATTCACTTTCTTACTCACACCTAGGGATAATTTAGGGTTATGAATCAGTATGTTTTTGGTCTGTGGGAGGAAACCGGATCACCCGGAGTAAACATGCATGCACGGAGAACATGCAAACTCCACCCAGAAAGGCCCCCCGGCCGGGATTCTAACCAGCGACCTTCTCGCAGAGAGGTGGCAGCTCTACCAACTTCAACTCGGTGCCAATGACATACACAAATTTTAGAAGGTGCTTATGTTTTCTCATTTTTATAAGCGCTAATTTATTTATTTTTGTCTGGACACCAATGAAAGGCTGAAAACAGCTCCCTTTTCATGTACAACCTTTGACCCCTTTTCAGATCTGCGTTTTACGGTGCAGAATGAATCATCCAGCTTAGAAAAATAGCTTGTAATGAGCATTATTAGCTCAGGCCTGCCTTAATTAACAGCTGATGAGAATTTGCTGTCAACAGCAAAGCAAAAAAGCAGAACTCAAGAGGGTTTTAGGTTTCCACTTCAGGTGTGACCCAAATGCAACAAATTGATCATCAGAGTCAGAGTCAGAGTCAGAGAGTCTTTATTGTCATTTGCACCGCATGTGGTACATGAGATGAAAACGAGATTATGTACACGAGGTCCCAGTTACATCCAACAACAAATGAAAGAGAAAAACAGTAATAACATCGAGAACTAACTAAGAAAAACATCAACTAGTAATACACTAAGCCTAATATAGTGGGAATAAACAGCAGCACGAACATGAGTTTGTATGAGCAGATGGTCACAGATGGTCACAGATGAACACAGCAACAAGAAAACATATCAGCATCACCATGATGTGATATTTTGCAGTGTTTATTTTAATTTTATTTTTATTTATTCATGAGTCTAACAGCCTCAGGGTAGAAGCTGTTCCTCAGTCTAGTGGTTCTACACTTGATGCTCCTCAACCTCCGTCCTGAGGGGAGTGGGGCAAAGAGTGAGTGTGCTGGATGAGTGAGGTCTTTCATGATACAGGTGGCTCTTTTCCTGCTCTTTTCCTGATCATGGGATGAATACAGATGATTATTATTATTATTTTTTTCATTTTACATTTTGTAAAGAAAAAAACATTTTTACATTATTACAAGATAAGGATAAACCACTTTCTTAAAAACCATCATTTTAGATAAAGAAAGTGCCAGGATTTAATTATCACCTGCTGCTGAAGGCGACTACAAAGCGATAATATTGTTGCCCATGTGTGTGTGCATGTGCTTGTTTTATACCATTAGTAAAATAACTCACTTTTTATTGAATGGAATCTAAAGAAACTTCCAAAAAGTAATCATTTGGTTTACAACTTTTGAATCAACCGGATTCAAGATGGCCACTGACGCAAAGCGATCTTAGTAAATGCAAAACTGGCTATTACTCAATTTATTTTACAGATACTAAGTTAACCTTTAGTAAGGTAGCAGCAAAGACTGATCCCCACATGGAGTGCTAACTATTTTAGCAAAAACTGTTTAAATCAATGCCAGTAACTATTGTAAGGAGCCCCGGAGGGGACATTTGGGAATTTTTTTTAACTTTTGCATTCCCACTAGGGCTTTAACAGAGTACCCGAGTAGACAACAGATCGAGTCCTAGGACTATTATTGAGGTTTTTTATTTCACCTCAAGTACTCGTAGTGACATCATCTCAACGCAGTTACACCAGTAAATCAACTCCCAGCACACAGTGAGAGCCCTAACCCAACCAAGCCACTTTGAACTGAGCAACTGGAAACAGTCAAACTTTGAAAACACACAAGAGGCAGATCTATATCACAGACGTCCACCTCACTCATGGTGGGAGTATACTAGAACACTAACATACATGAATTGAGAACGCCTTTTGGATGAAGGGCAAAACGTCTTCTGCTACAAATAAAGTCCTGTTTTTTGAGTATTGAACACCTTTTTTTATTTGATCATATCCTGGATTACTGAGAATCTTCACCAGCAACAGTAACATACCGCTAAGCATTATGGGAAAGACATAACACAGCCACTCCTCAACTTCCTGTTTGGAGCTCCGTAGATTGTGACAGTAGGGGGCGGTGTTGCATTGCAGGTCACACCGGGTCCAACAGCCCCACTGTTTTTACTTTCGTTTTTGACTGCTGCACGTTTCTTTTTTTGCAGCTTAATAATAATAACTAATAGTTTTGTTTTTCCTGTGACTTATCTGCAGTATGATAAATGATAGGAGCATAATATATGCTCCCAATGTTTTGTTGGTCTTTTTTTAATATAAATAATGACGTTTTCATGCATTTTTTTGTTTGTTTTTTTGCATCTTAAGATCCTATGACGTCACCGACTACTGGAGTACTACTCAAGTTTTTTATGCTAATGTCGAGTTTAAAAATTATGTACTTGTTCAACCGCTAGTTCCCACACTGCCGAGGATGGCCAGAGACAATTCCAGAGTCCTGAAATGATGAGATAATGTTTATTCAGCTGGGCTCCTCTAAAAGGGCAGTGGAATTCCTCTGTAGAGAGGTTGGGAGGGGGTAAGCATGAGATTTACAAAACTTCTCCAGGCGTGTTGAGATAAGACGACCTGTCAAGACCAGTCAGGGAGCCAGATTTCAGATAAACATGATTGTTTTGGGGACAGACAGAACTTTAATGACATCTACCTTCAGTCTGTGTTGGTCCACTCGCTTCCAAAAAGTCCAAATTAAAATGATCATACCAATGGAACGTGCCTGAGAAAATCCCAGAGATCTAATCCATTCAGCCAAAAGTCTGGGTTCTCGAGACATGAACCAAGCCATCATGTAAGGCAGGCAGCTTGACCAGGTCCAGATTTGCTGCCGACAACTTCCTTGTTTTTTGATAGACCAGGAACCAGCCGAATCCAAAAAGCAGGAACCGGTTCTCATAAATCCAATTAAATATGCGTCCTTAAGATCCACAGATGACAGCAGAGATGACACGTTATCAAGTCTTCCAAGTCGATGAGATATCCAGCTGTGCGCATGCCAACAGGGTAAATCGGCTCGCCCACAGCCTGTCTTCTTGTTGAAGAAATGTTATCAGTTGTGTTGAGGGACCAATTGACCAAATTGAAGTACATGGTTATGATTCGGAAGATTTTGTAGAAGAGAGGCTCTCAGATAGTTTCACAGACAAGACAAAGCAAAAGCAAAGCCGAGACCGAGAGGAGACGTCCGTCCTTGAGAAGAGCAAGTGTTGAAGGTTCTCTTGAGGACCATCAGCAAATTACAGGGCTAATGAGAACACCGTTAATATTTTAGATATATTTCCAGAGTATTTGTCAAAGCAGCATCATGTGTCATAAGTTTTCTCAGTATATTTCTGCATAGTAATAAATCGTGAATTTTCTCACCATTTAAAATCCAAAAGAACAAGGTGGCACTTGTGTTTCTTAAGTACTGTAACTTTTTTTTAAACTAAAGCATCAAAGTTCATTCAAAGATTCAAGATTCTTTATTTGTCATTCGCAAATGTGGTGCATGTGGTGGAATGAAATTGTGTACACAGGGTGCCAGTTACACCTAACAAAAGTATTAAAATGTGTGTAAAAGAAAAACAGTAATAAGATCTAACATATGAACAAAGAGAAATATTCACTAAAAACACACTAAGCACACACTTCCGGAGGGCTTCATCAGTCTGAGGAGTCCCAAGTAAACTGTTTTCCCCACTAAGCAGTACACTCCTTTAGTGGACCAACCAGTTTGCTGGTTTTGCTGGTGACTGATGAAGACCTCCGAATAGAGGGCGAAACGTCTTTCAACAAAAAAGAAACTGTCCAGATGACCTGACTGACCATTATTCTATTTTGTACCTGGATGATTGAGTATGAACTTAATGCTAATAAAGTTACGGTACTTTTGAAACACAAGTGGCACCTTTTTCTTTTGGAATTTAAATGATGAGAAAATTCACGATTTATTATCATGCAGAAATATACTGAGAAAACTTTAGTTATGATACATGGTGCTGCTTTGACAAATACTCTGAAAATACAGTAATTTGTTGACGGTCCCTAAGCGAACCATCGCTCCTCGGAGAGAAAGACTGAGAGCAGGCTGCCTGCATCGGCTCGAACGAGGAAGCCATGAAGCATGAACGTGAAATATACTTTGTACAACATAAAAGTAATTTTACCACTGCAGCACACACGGAATATCCTTATACAGTATTTAAGGCTGATTTCAAAATTCAATTCAGTTTATTTATATTCGCCAAGTAACAAACTCCTGCATGAACCTCAAACACGGGTGTCTGTCCCTTTGTTGCTGTCGTCTGTGGGGTAACACTACATACAGTACAGTATTGTGAGAGAACGCAAAAGAAAAAAAATCCCCCATGCCCCCACCGGGGCTCTGTACTATTGGAATCAACCGTGTATTTTAGCAAAATATCTTATGAATCACTACATGGATTGTAATGGCATTTTCAGGAAGTAATTAATGAATGTAAATTTACAACAGCTAAAGTTTTCAAGTCAGTCTAATTTAACATGTGCATGGCAGCTAGTTAGACCTTTGTAAAATTTAGAGATATTGAGCTAAAATCTGGCGTGACTTTAACTGACAGACATATGCATATACTATAAGTGCTAATAGATCACATTAGATCCCATTTTATTGATTAATTTTTTTACAATTATTTTCAATATTGGACCAAAATAGCTCTAACTTTTTCATTTCTTAGTTCAACATAATTTTAGTCAAAAATTCTAGCATGAACTACAGCGAAAGATGTACAAAGTATTCCTCCAAGGAATCTTAGGCCTTTAGTTTTTTCCAGGCTTTGCTCAAATATATGTTTTCAAACATGAATGTTTCTATAATACGTTCTCTATTAACTTATTGCTGAATCAGTTTCCTATAAACAACGACCCACTATTTATTTTACATCTTTAGGGAAAAAATATAACGATTTCGTCATTGGCCAAAGATATGCATTTGGTTTTCCCAAGGGCCAAACAACTTGATGAACGCTCCACTTTAAATCCAGAGTCACATAGTCATTTTTTTATTGATTGGTAGCCAAACAGCAAGATGACACTGTGAAGGATTATGTGGGGGACAAGAAGAGGAAAGTATCAGCTTCTTTGCTGAGCCTGAAAGTTCAGTGATCATTTTATTCCTTAAGGAACTTTAAAGTGTTTTTTGTTTACATATAAACATTTCTAATAGGAGCCACGAGTTCATGTAAGGCAACAGACCAACACGCGTCTGCAGCAGATTAGTTGAACTCCCCAGGATTTAGCTTGTAGCTGATTATAGGCTATGCCAATTGTTCGGATCTGTTGAACTGGGATTTTGTGAAAAGGGTTAAAAGGAAATATTTTCTGAACAGTTGCGAGTAGCTCCTGGAAGTGCCTTAGACTAAATAATTGGAGACTGGAGTAATGAGATAACTACTGTATTTGAAGTAGGGCAATAACCACAATTCATAAAGAATGATGTGACATGAAAACAACTCAAATCCCCCCAAATGTCATTGCAATGAACACTTTTTAAACACTTGTTTATACTATACACTTTTTTTACTGTGCACAGATAGATGATGGATGATAGATAGATGATAGATAGATAGATAGATAGATAGATAGATAGATAGATAGATAGATAGATAGATAGATAGATAGATAGATAGATAGATAGATAGATAGATAGATAGATAGATAGATAGATAGATAGATAGATAGATAGATGATAGATAGATAGATAGATAGATAGATAGATAGATAGATAGATAGATAGATAGATAGATACTGTAGATATTTGCAAGCTCAAACTGTGCAAGCTGCAGCACGTGTGGCACAGCCATTATTCTTTTTCTGCTGGACTCTTGTATTTAAAAATATATATATATCGTCAGCATACCATTGATGTGCAAAATGTAGGGTGGTACAAAGGTTTGGAAAATTACTTAAATGAGTTGTGAGGTTACTTATTTTATTTGTTAAACACTTATCACATTTTGACTAGTTGGTCTAAACCTACATATCTTCATTTCAGATTATTCCAGGAAATTAAAACATATTGTTTGAAGCAGCTGTGAAATTGGGTACAATGTGGGCCAAAGTGGGTAGTGAAATAATATGTACGTCTTTGAACACAGTTATGTAACCCTTACATAATGAAATAAAATAAAGATTTTTAACATTTTGGCTGCTTAAAATGTGACTGCACTGCTCACTGGTTTCTTATTGGCAAATATCCAGAATTTAGTGAGACTGCTATGGAAAAATATTGTATTTTTACAATATTAAGTCAAGTTTGAGTCACCAATTAGTTTCCAAAAATACTAGCCCAGTGAGATTCTGCATTTACCATTATTTTGTCCATCGCCTTAAAAATAAACTCTTTCTCCAAACTCTTTCTCTAACTTGTCACACTCAGTGTTTGAGTAACTGGTGGTATTAAACTGGTTACAGGACTGAAAGAGAGTATGCATTGTTGTCATTCGCTCCGAATTAGCCTTTTATTAAACGTATGAGGTCTACACTATGTTTTGCCCAGTAGTAGATGAAATAATTCCCACCTCCTTACAACTTTAAACAGGTAAGATGGAATTTAATATGTTTGAAAATATCATTAGAAA
>JBBPBX010042190.1:0-28513 GCA_038048925.1 Garcialebias charrua
TTTTCTGCAAGTTTTAAGATATGTGGTTAGTTTCCTTGCTGAAGTTGCACAGGCAAACAGCCAACTAGTAATGGTGTGTACCAGGTCATAAAACAACTAATGTACTTGTATATGAAAATGATCAGATAGTAAAACTTTTTTAAAGTAAAAATAAAATAGGAAGAAAATGAGCCCATTTAATTCACTCTAAACAAACTATAATAACCCACTTTCAAAACACGGGGAACCCAGAGTGATACTAGACCAGAAAAGACAAGATTCAGAAAAGGTAATGGTGTTTATTTTAGACAGTGAGCTATTTAAAGGTGGGCATCTCTTGGAGATCCTGGGGAAGAGAGTTGGATCAGTGAGGTCCACTTGCAGGGTAGAACACTGTTGAATATTTGTTTGTTTTCTCTTACAGGTGAAGGCGCAGGTGGAGGCGCAGCTGGAAGCGCAGGTGGAGGTGCTAGGCGCGGATGTGATCCACCAGGCAACACCAGAGATGAGAGACCAGGCAGGACAGGCAAGCTAGATTGGACAGGTATGTGGCTGGAAGAAAAGGCACAGAGGACAGGAACCAGAGTCATGGGGATACCAGGACCAAACAGGAGTCGAGGAGGCAGGATGACTGCGGGTACAAGAAGAAAGGTAAGTAACTCTCGTTTGTACAATGATTTACTGGCCATCCATCCATCCATCCATTTTCTTCCGCTTATCCGGGGTCGGGTCACGGGGGTAGCAGCCTAAGTAGGGAGGCCCAGACTTCCCTCTCCCCAGCCACTTGGAGCAGCTCCTCTGGGGGAATCCCAAGGCGTTCCCAGGCCAGCCGAGAAACATAGTCCCTCCAGCGTGTCCTGGGTCTTCCTCTGGGTCTCCTCCCGGTGGGACATGCCCGGAACACCTCACCAGGGAGGCGTCCAGGAGGCATCCTAACCAGATGCCCGAGCCACCTCAACTGGCTCCTCTCGATGTGGAGAAGCAGCGGCTCTACTCCGAGTCCCTCCCGGATGACTGAGCTTCTCACCCTATCTCTAAGGGAGAGTCCAGACACCCTGCGGAGAAAACTCATTTCAGCCGCTTGTATCCGAGATCTCGTTCTTTCGGTCATAACCCAAAGCTCATGACCATAGATGAGGGTGGGAACGTAGATCGATCGGTAAATTGAGAGCTTTGCCTTTTGACTCAGCTCTCTCTTCACCACGACAGACCGGTACAGCGCCCGCTTCACTGCGGACGCTGCACCTATCCGCCTATCGATCTCACGCTCCAGTTTTCCCTCATTCGTGAACAAGACCCCGAGATACTTAAACTCCTCCACTTGGGGCAGGACCTCCTCCCCGACCCGGAGAGGGCATGCTACCCTTTTCCGGCTCAAGACCATGGCCTCGGATTTGGAGGAACTGATCCTCATCCCGGCCGCATCACACTCGGCTGCAAACCGCTCCAGCGAAAGCTGTAGATCACGAACTGATGAAGCCAATAGGACCACATCATCTGCAAAAAACAGAGAAGCGATTCTAAGGCCACCAAAACGGATCCTCTCAACACCTTGGCTGCGCCTAGAAATTCTGTCCATAAAAGTTATGAACAGAATCGGTGACAAAGGGCAAGTCCTCCATGTTGGCTCTAATCTGCCCTGTGAGAAATTCATAGTAAGTAGTCATCCTGAAATAACTCTGGCTAACTACTGTAGCTTTTTTATAACATGGAGTTAAACTCAAAGCAGTCTCCTCAGATAAATAGTGTTACCATTATTTTTATATTAAAGTTTCTGTTAACTTATTATTTTTATATTAAAGTTTCTGTTAACTTATTATTTTTATATTTGATTGTTTCTGTTCAGTGCCCTGAGACAACTTGTGACTTGGAGCTATACAGTATAAATAAACTGAACTGAATTGAATTGAGGAGAGACATTTAATGTAATGTTTTGGCCTCTACATTCAGATAAAAATAAGCTGTAACGTGTAGTCACTGCCTAAAAGGTTGTTAGCAGCTGCTACAAACAAGCTTAGCGTCAGTGTGTTAACCTAATGTTAACCTGGATATTTTTAAAAGGAGAGACATTTAATGTCCATTGTTTGCGAATGAATAGCATACATTCATTCACGGTGTCACTCAAATATTAGGGACTTGACTTGGACTTGAGATCAATGACTTGAGACTTGACTTGGACTTGAGATCAGAGACTTGAGACTTGACTTGGACTTGAGATCAGAGACGTGAGACTTGACTTGGACTTGACTTGGACTTGAGATCAGAGACTTGAGACTTGACTTGGACTTGAGATCAGAGACTTGAGACTTGACTTGGACTTGCAAAAAATGACTTGTGAGCATCTCTGGTCAGTACGGGTCGTACAGAGACGGTGTTGTCAGCAGGTCTGGCTGCAACCTGTGCATGTGTGACTGCCATTACCTCAACTGTTTGTCATGATGACTGAGTTGTCAGTAGCCAGGAGGGGTCGAAGGACCACAGAGGACCTTCATCGGCTCCTTCCTTGGCTAAGGAATCTGCAATGTTGTTGTAGTACTTGTCATCGCCTGAGACTTTTGAATGTCCTGGAACCTTCTTCCAGTAGATATGTAAGTCGTGTGATGTCACCAAGTGATCACACGCCATGAAAAGCTCTTTGTGTCTGACCACTTTTCTGTCGCTTGTGAGAAAACCGTTCCGTTTCCACACAGCGAAATGACACGCAAAACTTAAACGAGCATAGTTAGAGTCAGTGCAGATGACTAGCCTCTTGATGGACCGTTCTACAACCATCTGGAGAGCTATTAGGATTCCAGCGATCTCAGCGAACTGAGAAGTCTGAGAGCCTAAGTAGTAGCTGAAAGTGATATGTTCAAGTTCTTGGAGGAGGACCCCTCCAACACCCGCCTTGCAGATGTTGTCCTTGCGGAATGCAGATCCATCCACGTACAATGATGTCATACCCATACAGATATTTTCATCAAAGAAGTGGTGATTTGGATCCTCCGTCACTAAGGGTTTTTCCTCAGCTGGCGGCTGGGTGGCGGGCACATCTTGTGTACATTTTTGGCAGATTGCCAAGTCAGTACCCAAATGTGACTTCTTGTTTTGACCATAGCGGATGTCCAGGTCCAAACTCTGAAGTGCCATGAGCCACGTTACCACACGTTAGTTTGTAACCAAACCATCTCTGATGCGTTAGCTGTTTAGGAAAGTCACCGACTGGTGTTGTGTTTCAAAAATGATTTTCTGTCCCCCAATGTAGCTGGAGAAATGTTTTACTGCCCACACTGTGGTCAGTAGAGCTTTCTCACGGTCCGAGAACCTCAACTCGGGGCCTGTCTTTGTCTTGCTGGCGTAGGCCACTACACGTTTGTCTCTGTCGTGTATTTGGTACAGACCTGCACTTATGCAATGGGCCGAAAAGCCCACTTCCCAATAAAACTCCTTGTTGTAGTCTGGGTAGACTAAACATGGGGCTGACTTGATCCTGTCTATAAGAGCATCCATTGCCTGCTGTTGTTTGTCAGTCCAGACAAATGGAACATCTTTCTTAAGGAGTTCAGTCAGTGGTTTTGCAAGGTCTGCATAGTTTTCTATGAACTGGTTCGAGTAATTACACACGCCCAGAAAACTTTGTAGTTCTTTGAGATTGGTGGGGACTTTGAGGTTGTCATGGCCTTGGGTGCGAGTCAGCTGAGGCTGTACTCCATCTGGGCCTACTAGCAGGCCAACGTAGTCCACCTTGGTTCTGTACCATTGGCATTTTGACAGTGATATCTTAGCACCAGCAGTTGTTAGTTGATTCAGAACGTGGTCGATCTCAGCCAAATGTGAGTCCAGTGTTGGCTGCCTCAAAAGGACATCGTTCACGTAAATCAGTGTCCCACGCTCGTGGGCGTATGGACATGCTTTGTTTAGGAAGATGTTAAACTCTGCAGGAGAATTAATGTAGCCAAAGGGACACCTGGTGAAGGTGTATTGTCGGCCACCAAAAGGTTCCTGTTGGAGCTGGGTCATAGGCCACCTGGATAAGAGAACTTGTTTGTTTAGCTTTCTATAGTCAATTGTGAGTCTCCATTTACCATTTGGTTTTAACACTGGCCATAAAGGCGCAGAGTAAGTGCTGTTACAGTATCGGATGATACCTTTTTCTAACAGGTCATCAATGATTTCTCTGATAGGTTCATGTGCTGCCAGAGGGATCTTGTATTGTCTGACAAATGCAGGTGGAGCGTCAGGTGGGGTTGGGATGCTCACTTTGTGGAGCGTGGTCAACCCACAATCCATTGAGTCAGTCAAGAATGATTGCTCATATTTTAAGAGAACTTTGCGAAGTTTGTCCCTTTCTTCATCAGTTTTCAGGGCGTCGGCTTGAGCGACCACCTGTTCAATCTGTGAAGCAACCGAGGTGATTTCTTGTTCATTGGGGAGCTCCATTGAGTCCCTTTCAGTGTCGTAAAACTTGTCTACAGGTAGGGCACTATAAGTTTGAAGGCCTAGGCTTTCTCCTTGGTTGAAACCAAACCGATTGACTGGATCATGGCCGGACTAATTTGGAGAGAAGAGGGCTATGGCCTGTGTTGGTTTCGTGAACAAGACTCGCCCAGTGTGTTGACGTGGGATCAAGTTTTCCGGGAGTCCTCCCAGAAATGGAATGCTTAGTTCAAAATTATGAAAATCAGTAGAGATCAACCATCCTAGCTGAGTGTTTCTTGGGATCAGTACCTCTTCTGAGCCTGTGTTGCACACAACAACAGACGTGGTTCTGCAGTTGAGGTCCACTTGGCATGTGGCCTCCATGGACTTAGTTCAGAAACGTAGGAGATGGTTGAAAGTAAGCCTGCCGTCGGCTAATAACCTGACCTTTCACAATGTGAATTGTCACCAATTGGTTTGTTGCCTGAGGTAGTACTGCGGTGTCATGGCTGCTAGCAACCTGGCAGACCTCTGGGATGGTCTTTCCACACTTAAGGTTTTCCGTGGTCAGCACAGGAGAATCCTTTGTGGCTGTGTCCCGTGACCACAGTACCTCATTGTTGATGTCTACAGAGACACCCAATCTCACCAAAACGTCAGAGCCTATATAGGTTGCATGTGGTAAATTTGCCACCACGAGGAACGGGTGGACCAGTTCTCGCTGGTTCCAGTTCAGTGTCAGGTAAACGACTCCTCTTGCGGTCATTACCTTCTCACTGTCGGGATCTAATGGAAAGCAAAAAGACTTTCTGATCCGTATTAGACCCTCGTTCTTTTGAAACAAGATTTCATAGAAAGCTCGGCTGATTGCTAACCTCTCTGACCATGGGGACAGCACAGCATCTTCGGTGTGGGATCCTTGGATCTCCACACCTTTCACTACCCCGGGTAGGTAGTGTTCAGTGAGTGCTGAATGTTCCAGCTCGCAGAGGAGGCTCTCTTGTTGGGCCAGAGTCAGGTCAAACTGTTGGGTCTCAACTGCCTCACCTGTTTTTGGAGGTTCACTTACCGGGCTTGTGATCTCGGTTGGGGATTCCCTTGTGCCTTCTGCGGTACCTGCTGTTAAACAGTCAGTGTCACCCACCATTGCACGACTACAACTGGTCCAGAACGCAGCAGCCCGATTTTTAACCAGTACACGCAAAAGAGAGCACTTTACACCAGTCTTGGCCTCCCTGCACTGGCTACCGGTTCATCTTCGAATCCAGTTCAAAATTCTCATGTATGTCTACAAATCACTGAACAGTCTCGCCCTTGCCGATCTCTCTGATTTGATACACCCATATGTCCCACCATGTGCTTTGAGGTCAGCGGACCAGGTACTTTTAAGAGTTCCAGGGACTTGTCTTAAACGCAGATAGGGCCTTCTCTGTAGCAGGCCCAAAACTCTGGAACACCCATTCTTTCAACACTTTCCCAGGTATGTTGTCCGGTCCGGTTGCTTTGTGTAGGTTGATCCTCCTGTGACTACTCCTTACTATCCTTACTCTATGAAAATTTGTTAGAAAATATGTTAGAAAATAGAGGCACTAACACACTAGATATTAAAACAAAATGGGAAAAATAACTTGGAATTATACTAAGAGAAGACGATTGGCTGAATATTTGGAAGACTCAAACTACAACATCCTCTTCTAGAATTTGGAGAGAACACTGTTGGAAGAATATAATTGAAAATTTTTAATAATACCCAACATAACCAGTAAATTTAAATCGACAGTTCAAATGGGATGGAGAAACTGTGGAGCACTTAATGTTAACCATACACATATTTTCTGGCTTTGTCCCAAAATTATACAGTTCTGGGACGAAACACACAAGGAGATTGTAACAATATTGGGCTACACAATACTTAAGACCTGTTTTGTTTCATATCTTGGTCTTATGGGAAATGCTGTATATAAAAATGACATTTATCTGTTTAAGATTCTGTTGGTGGCTAGTAAAAAGGTAATCCCCAGGAGATGGCGACAATCTGAACCTCCTACTACTAAGTAATGGATACAGACTGTACGTTCAATATTTGAGACTGAGATTTCAACACACAGATTAAGGACACAGGAAGAGCAATGCCAGGCCAAATGGGAAAAATTGATTAACTTCACATCAACGTTGCAGGTCTAATTTTGGATATGAGAGAGCTCTTTGTGTTATTTAATTAAGAGTCGCCCCCTGGTCTGCAGTTTGCTTGTTTTTGGTTGTCTTGATTTTAGTTTTATTTTTTCTCGTATATCTTTTGTGTGTTGTTTTCTTGATTGTACATTGAAATAACAAAAATAAAGTGTTAAAAAAATATATAGCCTAATAGCAAAACTTTTATGTATGTCTACATAAAAAAAAAATCTTAGACTTTAACCACAGTTTGTTACTACACACACACACACACACACACACACACACACACACACACACACATATATACTTTGTATATTCTTTGTACGATGTGAACCGTTTATGAAATGAAACTGCATTAACCATAACACAAATCAGGACTAATTGTTCTTTCCTTTCACTTTGCTCCCCCATTTTATCACTTAATCAGGCACCTTTGATTAGATAAATTGATCACATCAATCATGATACATTCCTCAGCTCCACCATTTGCTAAACCACATTATCCACAACTCAACTTTCTTCTTGACAAAAACCTTGAGTTCACAATGTGATCAGTTTACCAAGGTTGATTAGCCATCTTAAAATGTGTTTATTGCAAAAAGGACCGAGTTGTACATGTACATTGAGTGATTACTTTGTGAGTTTCATGAAATACTAACCAATGGTTCATGAAAAATTTTGCTAGCCAACAGATTTTCCTTCAAATAGGTTATGCTAAAGATATTTGGCAGATACAGTATTTTGCATGATGAGTTAGTGTTCAAAATATGTGTTGGGAATCTCTCAGGTACAAAGCACTACAACACCAATATCTGTAAAACTGACAATGGGAATGAAGGTTTTGTAGTTTAATTTTAAAAAAAATGCAATGACAGTGGGACATATTTTTAGATTAAATGATTTTTGTTTAAAAAAAACATGAGTTTGTGATGTGATTCGATATTTTAAAAAATCTTGTTTAAAATCAAATTTTAAAAAAGTTTCTTAACAAAGATTTTTCAATTTTACAGTGAGAGACGAGATTAAAGCCTGAACAAAAAAACAAGTCCAGGTTTTTGAAAAGTTCTCTCAGACGCTGCTGATCATGTTACCCCCCACCCCTCCAGGTACCCCTGAGTCTCTGGCAGAGAAGGAGCTTCAGTTGTTGGTGATGATAAACCAGCTGAGTGGGCTCAGAGAGCAGCTGCTGGGAGCCCACTCAGAGCAGAAGAACATGGCCGCCCTGCTGCTGGAGAAGCAGCAGCAGCAAATGGAGCTAGCCCGGCAGCAACAGGAACAGGTATCACTGACAATCAGGAATATGGAAACACACCTCAAACAGGTTTCTGTTGCTCAATGTAAAAGTAGGTTGATTGCAACAAAAATAAAGAAAAAATAAGCAGAAAAACAGAGTGAATGCTGACTTAAGTTTTGTAAAAATTAATATTTTAAAGAGGGAGGATGGATGGATGGAGTGATTGAGCAATTGAGTAAGTGACTGATTAATTGACTAAAAGCATTTCTTAAATTAAATTGAAGTGGGGTTTTGTGTAAATGTATTAACTATAGAAATAATAATTTTCTGTAAGTGCTGAGTATGGGGTGCCGTTTGTAAAGTTACACAGTCAAAAATTTGCAGCAATATTTTGGATTTATTTAGCCTTTCATAAGAAAAATTTTTTTTCAGTCATATTTTCTCCATGTCATTCATACATTAATAAATGTCATAGTTCCAAATTAATTTTTTTATTTAAAAGCTATATATTTTGTTTAAAAGCTAAATATTTAGTTTACAAACTTAATACTTAACTTGCAAGTTAAATAGTTAACAAGCTAAATATTTAGCTTCACACTAAATATTTAGTTTACAAACTAAATGTTTAACTTGCAAGTTAAATATTTAGTTAGTGAACTAAATATTTAGGTGTAAATTAAATACTTTATTTCCAAGCTACTGTACATATTTATTTTCAAAACTAAATATTTAAGTTCCAAATGTCCAAACTAAATATTTAATTTCCAAATAAAATTTAACTTCTAAGATAAACATTTAATTGCCCAATTTTTTTTTTTAAATTTGCTAACTAAATATTTAGCTTGGATCTATATATTTATTTTCCAGACCGAACATCTATCCATCCATCCATTTTCTTCTGCTTATCCGGGGTCGGGTCGCGGGGGTAGCAGCCTAAGTAGGGAGGCCCAGACTTCCCTCTCCCCAGCCACTTGGGCCAGCTCCTCCGGGGGAATCCCAAGGCGTTCCCAGGCCAGCCGAGAAACATAGCCCCTCCAGCTTGTCCTGGGTCTTCCTCTGGGTCTCCTCCCGGTGGGACATGCTCGGAACACCTCACCATGGAGGCGTCCAGGAGGCTGAGATGATGCTCTCAATGACTTCATTGAGAGCATCACCCGATGCTCTCGGGGATTCATTGCGTACGACCTCCAGCAGTGTAATCGGCGCTCCAACGACCTCTTCAGGCTGTGGTACCAGCACGACTTCGGAAGCCTCTACCCTTATTGCCGAGGCCTCTTCCATCATTAATTTGGCCACCACCGAGGGCTCTCTAGGAAGCATAAGCCAGTTGCTCTCCTGGACCTGATTACCAATCGACGCGGTCTTCCTACGCAACATTGGACTGGTAGGCGTAGCCACAGTCACTGTAGGGACCCGATCCAATACCCCCATTGGCTAGTCCCATCGCCCACTGGGGAGGTTGGTTCGCCAATTCCAAACGTGTCCAACCTCAAACACGCTGGGGGGACAGCTTCGCTCTCGCAGTGTCGACCCCATCCCTGGCCTCACTGGCACCCATTTTGATGAGCCTGAAGGGTGGTCCTGGCCGGAAACTCGTAGGCGTACTTTCATGTTGAATGTAACCGGAGACTACCAGGGTTGGCTGGTTGCAAAACCCCTCCTTTGGCAGGTTGAATTTGTTCGGCATACCCATTACAGGCATACCGTTACCTGCGGGATCAACGATTGTAAATTAAACCAAACATTTAATTTACAAAATAAGTATTTAATTTGCTAAATAAATATTTAACTTGTAAGTTAAAGCTGCTATCTGCGATTTCTGTATGACCAAAACACAGAAAAATTTTGAACAGGGAAAGCCTTCTGCTCCCTCCCCCTTGCTCTCTGGCTGACCTGCAACTCCGCCTCCTTAGCTCCTCCTCCTCCCAGCGCTGCAAGCTGGGACAGGCGGGGGATGAGCTGCGTGAAGCTGACACCCCACCCACATGAACAAAACTCTGTTTTTATTGACTGGTTCAAAAAACTCTGTTTTTATTGACTGGTTCAAAAAACTCTGTTTTTATTGGCTGGTTCAAAAAACTCTGTGTAGTGGACCTACCCAGGGTCAAAATTAAGGTTTTTGAACTGTCCAGTGATGACCTCTACTGACCTCTCAGTAAAGCAAGACATTTACTACAAAATCATTCATTTAGCTAAAATCTGATAACATAGTCACCAAAAAGAGACTATTTCTATCTTTGATTTTAGGCTGATGTGATCAAAAGAATAACTTTTGTCATTTTCATGATGTGTGCTTTTAAGCTGTGTTATTCTGTAAGAGTTTAAACTGTGTTCACTGCTGTGTTTAAAGGTGAAGTCTCGGGTCACAGAGACCGGACGGTTTTGTTTAGAAGTGTTAAAGACACTAATCCAAGTGTTTTCCTCTTGGAGTCTATGAGTCTGCCCTTTTCCTAAACAAATCTCCCTCTGCCCTGGCTGTAACCTTGGGCCTGATAAGGCAAGTGAACTCCTCTCTTTGTTCCTGCTTTTTAAGTTCTAACTGTGCGAGAACGCTCCAGAGTTTCTGGGAGCTTCGAAAGATGATGTGAACTCTCCAAAGAGCTGAATGACCAACAGTCACGCGCTAAGGACTCGTCATCCAGCTGGGACTGATAACATGTTGTTATGGGTCCACTCCGAGCGTAAGCTCAAAAAACTTTGTTATTCCTTCCTGGAATAAATTATCTTGAGCCAAGAAGCCACGACTGTCACGACTTCTGCCGACGAAAGCGAGTATCACCGACACCGACAAGGTAAACACGCGTGGAGTCCAGCTTGGACTTGCGGGACCGACGACTCGTCAGTCTAAAGTTGACCACAGCTCTTTACCAGAACCAAGGCGGACGTCTTAAGGTAAAGGAGCAGCTGTTTGCTTGCTGGAGGTGTGATGATATCTTAGCTGGACGCGTACGGAAGAGTGTCATCTGGTTTCATAAATGCAAGATAAACTTCCTCTCTTAACCTCCCAATTCTTCTTAAATCTTTCCTCCTATCTTTTTCCCTCAATTCTAAGCTGGAAACTATTTTAAGCTGAAGAGCCCACAGACTAAATATGTTAACATCCAATATTGAAGTCTGTTGTGTTGAATTTAAGTGTGCTGACGTATTTGAATTGAAAGAAAGTGAAATCATGTCAATCAAGTGTAATGGTGTTAATTTAGTTGATTTATTTTGAATAAATGATAGTGTCTCTTTGACATATCAAACTAAGTTAACGTCTTTGTCACTTAATGGCTCTGTTTATTTATCCATCATAAAGATCACAGAAATATTGGGTAAACTGAAAAAGAACAGAATCCGTGAATTTACTATTCAATCTGAATAAGTAAATTAATTAAGGTAAAGAGGTCAGTATTAATATTGACCTCCTCATAACCCCTTACATCTGGTGGCCTCGTACGTGGTTCTGAAAGTTTATTGATATCTGTGGTCTCAGTCATGAACTGTAACGTCATGTTTGCATAAAAGGATCCAAGTTTTAAACTCTGAGGATAATGATTTTGGCTGGAAGTGTTCAAAGCAGGCAGATTCTGCATGTTTTTATCATTTGAAGCTGTGAGATTATTATTGTTTCAACTCTGTTAGACGCTGTTGGAAGCATTCAGGTGAAGTTTTGTCAGCCGTGGTCTGTGGGGGTCCTGGTTCTGGTTCGGTCCAGTTCGCGCAGACTCCTGTACAAAGCTTTGTTTGACCGCCGAGTCAAAAGCCTGAAAGCTAATTTAACATCTACAAGATTGCTGTTGTGGTATTTTACATTTTAGAGCAGGTCAAAGAAGCATATTACTGTTAGAACGTAGTCGGATAGTGGTTCTGTTCAGACCCGAGTTTCTGATCCACGAAAAAGTGGACCAGAACCGACCTTGACGCGCTCCGAGAGAGTCCGTGTTTGTTCAACAGCTGCAGTGCTGTGTTACTGAGCGTAACTAGGTTGGCCTGTCTAGGTGTGTTCGCCGCATGTTTCAGAATTTTGGAAAGTTAAGTTG
Organism: Garcialebias charrua; assembly: GCA_038048925.1. Classification (NCBI taxonomy): domain Eukaryota; kingdom Metazoa; phylum Chordata; class Actinopteri; order Cyprinodontiformes; family Rivulidae; genus Garcialebias; species Garcialebias charrua. The sequence continues at coordinate 11,809 of JBBPBX010042190.1, forward strand.
TAGCGTTTGAGTTGTTTTAAGAGTCCATAAGGTTGTGATCTGCTGTGCTAAAGTAACGTTACAGAGCTACGTGTCCAGGTACACGTTTGTTTATGAGCTGTGATTGGATGAAACGAGAGCTGGGAGCTGTCAATCACTCGTAGCGAGCGCTGATTCGCTGTAGTGGGAACGCACGCCGTTGCGACCAACCCACTTTGTCGTCATTTCCGGTACTACATTGGTCGAGGGTGAGAAAACTACGTTTACCATGAATGCTTGGAATGAACTACAACCGCTGTGATTGATTGGTTGACGTCACGTATCTGTGTAGCGAGCTCCGCCTCGCTCAGCACAGCAGAGCTGGTGACGCGCTGCGTCGACCCGCCTATTTGTGTCGTCATTTCCTGGTGCGTTTCGGGCGACAAGCAGTCACATTCACACACACACGGTGAATAGAGATTTCACTGAGTTTAAACACTCATTTCAAGCCATCTGTACTGTCTAACAACATAGATTTGTCTCTGACAAGACCGCAGTTCGAGTGTTTATCACGAACATACTAGAAACTAACTCTAAAAGGTAGTTTTCAGTTAAATACTGAATGAAATAAATCAGTCTCCACGTGATAAATATAGACTCAAAGCTGCCCCCTGTTGGTTAAAAGACGTTGACAGATGAGTTTTCTCAACAAAAAAAAAAAAACATCATAAAAAAGTCAGCATTTTTATGGAGGATTACCAGCTTTAAAATTGTTCTGTGCACAAACAAAAACTCCTGTTTATTCTAAATACAAATTTTAGAATAACAGAGGTACAGACAAACAATTTTTGCTCATTTTAAAAACTGAAGAGATTTAAAATAACACTCAAAAAAGCATTTTTATTTGATTTTTAAATTAAATAAAAAAAAAATGATGGAGAACAGAGCAATTTCCACATTAAGCTCTTCACATCTCTGAATTTTAAACAGAATTGTTGTACATCTGTACACTTTTAGTTAAAAATTGCATTTTTAACGTTTTTCTGTGTAAAATTAACGAACACTCGTTTATTTTAAATAGAAAATTGTTTAAAATAATGAACAGAACACCCTTTTTCACTCCTGATAACTGTCAAATGCAGTACAAAATCAGTTTCACTGAGACTGCGAGACATCTTTTTAAAGGCATGCTCAAGCAGCATCCTGTCACATTTTAGTGAAGTCATTGCATTTAAGTCAGCCCTCTTTTATAAGCGTTTGAGTAAGAAAAACGGAAATCAGGCTGCTTGGGTTAGTTAGTAACTGTTGTTTGAACGTAAGTTCTATTTTAAAGTTAACACTGCAAGAGTGCATTTAACTTTTACAAAGTTCATTGAGGGTAAAAACCTGAAAAAAGGTACCTATGAATACTTATTACACAGTGAAACGCGTAAACCTCAGCTGATTAGTTTATTTGACTCAGTGCTACACTAAAAGTGAATATTTATTTGCAAACACTAACATGAGAACAATCTTTTGATTTTTTTCACACAAAATCAATACAATAATGGACGTTAAACAGGGTGAAACAAGTGAGAGGGTCCGCTCCATCAGGACCCCAAAAAGGCTTAGATCGAGCCGAGGTGGTGACTGCTCAATTGACAGGTACGTGCAAGGAAAAAATGAACATCCTTTGATGTTTTACGACAGGCACCTTAAAGCTCATTTTGGTGACAAATATACACCAGGCATGGAAGAAGATGAAGACTTTAAGTGGTCTTTCTTCTTACATCTCGGCTATAAGATACGATTTCCGTTGCTCACCGTGGTTAATGCAAAAACGCAAACCATGGAAGAAATAAAACAGTGTGTTGTGAATGTCTTTGAAGCTAACATGCAAACCAAAACACCCTTACAGGTGTCCCCAGGTGAAGCGGTCAAATCCCACTCGCTGGAGCTGGAAGGGACAAGTTCATCAACTCCCTCTCCTAAAAAAGGCGAGAAAAAACATGTTTTTCAAACTAACAAACCACAACAGGAACCTGCCCGCTGGAACAATGAGCCGGAGTGGCTCAGACAAGACCCAGAGTACATAAAACGATTTCAAAGGGGCGCACGTCCTAAAGATAAGAAAGATGGTCACAAACCACGTAGTGAAGATGCCCGCTGGAACAATGAGCCAGAGTGGCTCAGACAAGACCCAGAGTACATAAAACGATTTCAAAGGGGGGGCGCACGTCCTAAGGATAAGAAAGATGGTCACAAAAGTATACCATATCACAAAAGGGGGTCCGAACAGGAACCCCCAGTTCAAGGACAAGCTCCTCCTGCCCCTGCACTGCGGACTGGACAGTCCGGGAGTAGCAAAAAATCGCAGAAGTTCCAGAAAAAAGGGAACATACCTCTAAGCTCTGAGGAGATAGTGGACATAAGTTGGTTGTTTGAAAACTTGAATGATATAGAGGATGACCAAACTGGTACAATGCGTGACGTTGTCTTTGATGACTCAGAGCACATAAATTACCAGCTGTTGGAGGCAGAGAATGAACTGATAAGGCAGAAGTGCAAACGACTAAGAGAAAAACTTCTCAAAGAAGGCCTTGAGCTACAACATCAGTTTAAACAATCAGTGATGAAACAGTGCGCTGTAACTGCTTTTGAAGCTCACATGCAAAACAAAACACCCTCTGAGGTGTGCCCAGGTCAAAAGGTCGTATCCCAGTCGCAAAAAATAGGAGAGGTTCACTCTCCTATAGACAGCGAGGATAAACACCGTCGTCTCAAAGGTCCTCTGACCTCAGAAGAGGCAGAGAACATGCGTCGGTTGTTAAAAGAGTGGGATGATACTAGCGAGAATGAACACTATCGTCTCAAAGGCCTTCTGACCTCAGAAGTGGTGGAGAACACGCGTCGGTTGTTAAAAGAGTTGGATAATACTAGCAAGAATGAACAAGATTTTCAAACTGACATACACCGAAATGTTGGTACCAGTTGGAACAGTGACTCAAAATGGTTTAAAGGGAGCCCCGCCCCTAAAGCACCTCAGATTGAAAAATCTGAGACAAGCAACGAACCACAAAAGGTAGGTGTTCACTCTCTAAGAGACCCACAACGGTTCAGATCGAACCAGATGGGTGAAAACCAAGGTCAATCGGTGGGTGGACTTCAAAAGAAATTGAAGGATGAGGACCTATACTCATGTAACTATGCGTCGTCCCAACAGCCACCCCCGAGCCTTGGAACTGCACCTCCCGCGCCTCGAACAGAACAGTTCGAGACAGGCAAAAAGTCACGAATGTCCCGGAATAATGGCCCAACACCTCTATGCTCGGAAGAGACAGAGGAAGTAAGTAGTTTGTCAGTAGATTTGAATGTTACTGTGCTTGACCAACCTGATACAATGAGTGGCGTTATCATTGATAATGACACTATCAACATTGACCAACCTGGAGCGATGTGTAGCACTGTCTTTCACAAAGACTCAGAGCACACAAATAACTCAGCGCACACTACTACCAACATTGCCATGGATGTTGACAGCAAACCAATTGCTGACACACAACAACATCCTGAAGGTCATGATGCTGACAGCCAACAAGATGCTGACAGTAAACAAGATTACACAGACAGAGTCACACGTGAACAGAAACGTGGGCCAAGACCTGTGAGGTTTCTGTGTAACTTTATACAAAGGGGGGTGGCTAAGAAAGCTTACCTGCCTATCACACTGGAAGGTGTCCTTGAGCGTGAAGCCCTCCTGGATGGCAGTTCTGATATAACTATTATGTCGGCCAAGCTGTTCGAGGAGCTGAGGACCGCCGCTAACGGTGTTGACAGGCAAATACCCTTTGAGAAATGTGCTATTGAGCTACAGGGTCTCGCAGAGACGAGAACAACCCTAACAGCTATGGCTATGGTTCACATGCAGATTGGCGAAATGACACTACGCCACCCGGTGTACGTGTCTAAACTTGACTCATTCCCATTTTTGGTTGGCCAAGATTTTATAAACCGCTTCAACGCGATTATAGATTATGGTCGACGGAAAATGTGGAGCACAGTGAGAAAACCCCTGCCAATAAAGGTGCTTCCTAGTTGCGATACAGACTGCCTAACCGCAGGTACCGCAAAGGACACACGGGACTGCTCATCCGAGGACGAGAGCCCGGTAAGTGAACCTTCAACTACAGGTGAGACAGAAGAGACCCAAAAGTTGGACCAAACTCTGGCCCAACAAGAGAACCTCCTCTGTGAGCTGACACATTCAGCACTCCCTGACCACTGCCTACCACAGGTAGTGAAAGGTGTTGAGATCCAAGGATCCCACACCGAAGACGCTGTACTGTCCTCTGGGACAGGTAATTCGGCAATCAACCAAGCTTTCAATGAAACCTTGGTTCAAGGGCATCTGAGTCCAGAAAATGACAGTCATCCAAACGCTGACAGTCACTTGGACATCATTGTTGCAGACTACGAGGACCCTTCTTCAGACAAGAAGGGGGCAAACTCACATTACCTACCACAGGTAGAGAAGGGTGTGGAGATCCAAGGACCCCACACCGAGGTTGCTGTACTGTCCCCTGGGACGGGTAAATCGGCTTTCAGCCAAGCTTTCGATGAAACCTTGGTTCCGGGACATTTGAATCTGGAACTACTCAGAAATGACATAGTTTTTACAGACTCAAAGAGCACCTCTTCAGTCAAGAAGTGGGAAGACACACACAACGACAGTGACCCGTCGCAGTCTGTACAATCAGACACACCTGCGACTGCGCCGACGGTTGTGACACACCTGAATTACACGGAAAGAGGTAAACGTAAGAAGATACGTTGGCCAAAACCTAAACGATTCCTGTGTACCGTCTTCTCTCAGCTGCGCGAACAGCTTAAACTAAACGGTGGCATCCTAACTTGTGCCCATGGACGGACGTCCTCACCTGTGTTCGTGGTCCCCCATGACCAAAGGGGGGTGATGTTAGGCCATGCCAAAGACAAAGATTTGAATGTACACCTAAGAAACACTTTTGCTTTCGCCCAGAAAAACCTGGAAAGATCTGCTGAAGGACGTAAGGCGTACTATGACCAGAAGGCCTCTCACAATGAACTCCAAGTGGGAGACAGAGTCTGGTACTATACGTTCGCCCCAGCAACCGGGAAAGGAGAGTCCGAGACCGGAACTCTCGCCCGCAAACTAATGCCCAGGTGGACTGGACCTCATCTGATAACAGACAAAGTGTCCTCAGTCGTCTACGAAATCAAAATCAGCAAAGGCCGCAAAGAGCCAATTGCTAAATGGGTACATCGAAATCAGATCAAACCTTACAAGGCGTTCAATGACTCCACAAAAGACAAAGATCTCACAAACACACCGACTTCATGGGATAATAAGGTCGTCCAAACACAAGTTAGTAAATAAACTAATCAGGTTTAAACTACCATATTCCCACCCTATAAGTCGCATTGTCCAATTTGAACTTAGAAACGCTAAGCCTAAAACCCACAACAAAAAACTAACCTTAACAACCGTTTAAATCCACGAGATTTAATTTGACCTCGGTCATAAAGTTGAGACCTGTTTTTCTTGTGTGTTGCACTTTGGAATCTGACGACAGGAGTGTGTCGAAGCAGTGAAACGTTGTTTCCTTGTTGTTTAGTCATTACTGTTGTCATTAGTTGAGATATTGTTTGGTTCTGAACACTCCCAGCCAAAAAGGTTTTGTATTAACATTGGTTAATGAATGATATGGATTTAACTATGCCAACCCTTACGAAACAAAAATATATTGGAATATATTGTAAAATATATTGGAATATATTGTAAAATATATTCCAATATATTATAATATATATATTATATATTATAATATATTCCAATATATTATAATTCCAATATATTATACAATATATTCCATTATATAGAAATGTTATGATATATTTTCAAATATACACAAAGACATGTACACAATATATGTGAATATATATATTGTGTATATATGGATACACACTGTTAAAAGTGACACCCTCATTTAGTTATCTTCACTTACTACTTCTCTTTAACACAAAGAGCTCTTACAAGTTTTGAATTTTGAACTCAGCTTTCTGAGTCTTAAGATGTAGAACTTATAGCTATCCATTGGTTTGAAATTTGTCATATTTGTATGTGTTGATTGAACTTGAGTCTGTAAGTCATCAGTTTTTTTCTTTTTTTTCTTTCATTTCAAATTTGTATTAATTTGAAAAAAAAAATACAACACAAAACCATATAACAAAGTATGTCTATACAACACATAAATAAAATGAAGGGTAGCAGTAAGAAGAAAAAAAATCTTATTTTATCTGCCCCCTCTTACAATCAATCAAATCAAACAACAGTCATATTTAAGTGATTTAACAAAAAAGAAAAAAAGAAAAAAAAATCACTTAACTATCGAACCATAAAGCAACATATATACAGTAATGGTGTAACCCTGTGGTTTGAGTTCATTTCAAGTTAGTAGTGAATGAATGAATAATCAATCAATCAATCACCTTTATTTTGAATGAATAAGTAAATGGTGTTTAACCTTTGTGTTTATGGAACATGCAAACATACTGTGTTTGGAGTTTAATGTACGTTCAATACTGTTTGTATTAATAACTGTTTGTAAAAAAAAAAGCGATGTAACTATAATGGCTAATAGTTTGGGATTTTATTTTGGTGATTGGGGAGGAGGACGTACTTCCGGGCGCGGGAGGGGCTTCCGGGCGCGAGAGAGGACGGAGTGACGAGGAGGAAGAAGACGAAAAAAGAGCGCGAACGTGGGCGCCATTATTTTCCATTGAAAAACGGGCCTGTCTTCGTGGAGGAACACTTCACTGAACTGTTGTCCGTGCCGTTGAGGGGGTAGACAAAGACTCCCGCCGAGCTGTGGATGTCGAAGCTGCGAGGGTGATCAACCCCGTGAACAGTTCATTATGTCGCTAGCTCAGTGGCTATCGCTAGCGCGACTCGTCGGGCGGCTTGCCAGCAGAGAGAGGACCGTGGCACGGATTCTTCCACCCTGCGGAGGACATCGGACAGAAGCAGACGGACTGAGGCGAGACTGACCTCCGGGAGACGGATGTATTCAGGTGAGCGGGGACATGGTTGAAGGGGAATATTAGCGCGAGTGCATCAGGCCTGCAACGACCAGAACTATATTTTTAATTAGCAGCCGGCTAATTTCCTTTTTTAGTTTTTAGTTGTTGTTTTTTAGTTTCCTTTTTTTATTTAAGGGGTTAAAGCATATCATTTTATCCAATTGTAAAGTGAAAAGACTGATCTGTTTATTAAATTGTTCATGTTTTTTAAAGCATATGTTTATTCTACCGTGTTATACTTGTTGTTTAATTAAGGGATATAGATTCAGAGTTTACAGGTAGAGATGCCAAGTGACTTGGTATCTCTACCTGCATGTTGACTAGTTTGGAATTTGAGATTTGGTAACCAACTTCAAAGAACTCAGGTTAGCCACCCTCATTAATGCCAAGGACATTTATATTTTTGCAATAGTCCAGTTTTGATCATTCTCTTAAATGTAATCATCGTTTTTGCATTTTTTACTTCAGTCTCCAAACCATTCCACAATCCAATCCCTTGAATTGAGGTTGACCGACTCTTCAAACGGGTTCTATATTTTGGTTTAACAAATGTTTCAATTCCCTTGAGATTATAACAGCTCTGCCGTTTAACAAAATGTGTTTGGATATTTTCAGGCAATTCATTTTTATGAGCTCTATACATAACTAATAAAATATTATGATCCACCAAGTCATGAAACTTCAATAATTTCAGTTGATTAAATAATGTGTTAGAAGTGTGACAAAAATGTTTTCCAGTGATTATTCTAACAGCTCTTTTTTAAAACAAGCAGAGGAAAAAAGGCGGGGAAAGTAAAACTTGAAGTTATTCAATGTGTTGACTAGTTTGGAATTTGAGATTTGATTCAACTTTGGTTTATAAGTCAACATTTAAAAAAAAAAAAAGAGGGGAAAAAAGGCAGGAGTGGGAAACAAGATGTACCGTATAGAAAAAAACATTTCTTGTGACTTTAAATTTAGAATGTTTTCTTTAACTTGTACATGTCTGTCTTCATTTCTACAGCCAGACACCTGCAGTGATGTCCCCCTCAGCCTCCTGCACTCCATCACACTGACTCCAGCCACATCTGGAAGACACCTGACCTGATCTGACATGCTCCATCGTCTTTTCTGCATCATTTGGATAACAGTAAGCACAATATTTTTTTGTCTGTTGTTTCATTTTTTTTATTTTATTAATGTTAACCTGCACATGTCTTGTCTTCATTTCTACAGCCAGACACCTGCAGCAATGTCCCCCTCAGCCTCCTGCACTCCATCACACTGACTCCAGCCACATCTGGAAGACACCTGACCTGATCTGACATGCTCCATCGTCTTTTCTGCATCATTTGGATAACAGTAAGCACAATATTTTTTTGTTGTTTCTTTTTTTTAAAAAATTTTTTTTTTAATTAATGTTAACTTCCACATGTCTTGTCTTCATTTCTACAGCCAGACACCTGCAGTGATGTCCCCCTCAGCCTCCTGCACTCCATCACACTGACTCCAGCCACATCTGGAAGACACCTGACCTGATCTGACATGCTCCATCGTCTTTTCTGCATCATTTGGATAACAGTAAGCACAATATTTTTTTGTCTGTTTCTTTTTTTAATTTTTTTTATTAATGTTAACTTGCACATGTCATGTCTTCATTTCTACAGCCAGACACCTGCAGCAATGTCCCCCTCAGCCTCCTGCACTCCATCACACTGACTCCAGCCACATCTGGAAGACACCTGACCTGATCTGACATGCTCCATCGTCTTTTCTGCATCATTTGGATAACAGTAAGCACAATATTTTTTTGTCTGTTGTTTCATTTTTTTATTTTTTATTAATGTTAACCTGCACATGTCTTGTCTTCATTTCTACAGCCAGACACCTGCAGCAATGTCCCCCTCAGCCTCCTGCACTCCATCACACTGACTCCAGCCACATCTGGAAGACACCTGACCTGATCTGACATGCTCCATCGTCTTTTCTGCATCATTTGGATAACAGTAAGCACAATATTTTTTTGTCTGTTGTTTCATTTTTTTATTTTTTATTAATGTTAACCTGCACATGTCTTGTCTTCATTTCTACAGCCAGACACCTGCAGTGATGTCCCCCTCAGTCTCCTGCATCCACATCATCACACTGACTCCAGCCACATCTGGAAGACACATGACCTGATCTGACATGCTCTATCTTCTTTTCTGCATCATTAGGATAACAGTAAGCACAATATTTTTTTGTCTGTTGTTTCTTTTTTATTTTTTTATTTTATTAATGTTAACTTGCACATGTCTTGTCTTCATTTCTACAGCCAGACCTGCAGTGATGCTGAACGGTGTCTGCCCTGCTGTGCTGCTGTGTCATCACTGTGAGTTTCTGAACTTCACTAAAACTTTCAGAGAACTTCAGTACAACCTGCTAGCTCTTCTCAATGTTGTAACAGTATGTTAATCAACCATGATGCATGTGTTCTTAAATTTTAGGGAATACCTTCAAAAGTCCTTGATGTTGATGTTTATAAAGGTGTGAGAACTTCACATTGTATAATGCAATCATTTGTACTTGTTTGCTCACTTGTGTTTGTCATTTTACTGCCCAACAGACTGCAGAGCTTACTGATATTCGAACACTGGTGCTCAGAGGACTTCCTGTTATCCTTGGTGACATGAACCCCACAGACCTACAAACCAGCCTTTGTAAGTAATTTTATTATCTCAAAGATGACCTAAAGGAACAATGTAAGGTGCTGAAAATATAATAAAAATGTGTACACTGAAATGAACATAGATTTTTCAAAGTGTCTAAAAATACAAATTGCTGTGACCATGTCCACAAAAATACACTGCTTATTTTCTTACACTGATCCTCCTGCTGCTTCTCTAAATTGGGGAAAATTCTGTCCACCATCTACATGCTGACCACTTAGGCAACCCCACTTTGAAAAATCCAAACTATCCCTTTAATTTTCATTTACCCGTATGTCTTATGCTATGCTGTGTTGAGTTCATGTCATGAACTGTTATGCTTATGTTTTATGCTATGCTGTTTCATGAGGGAGTGGTGGAGCAGAGGTTAGAGTATATGGGCCAGTGATCAGAAAGTCACCAGTTCAACTCCCAGGACTAACGACGTCAAAATGTGGGTGGAAAAGGTGAAACATCCACACCAGCCTCAACCTTCATTTGCCCCACTCTGGGCCCTTGAGCAAGGCTCTTAACCCCCACCATTTGCTCCCTAAACAGGTCTCTTGAAAACAGTTTTTGTGACTCAATGGGACTATCAGTAGAAATAACGGGTAAATATAAATGTTGGGATTTGAGCCTGGACAGACAGATGTGGGAACCCTGGTGACAGTTCCTGTATTTGAAAAAAAAAAACCTGTGAGCATAGTTTTAAACAACTGAAAGAATACGGTATCGTTCCACACTAGCACATGATCATGTGTCCTTTTGTGGAGCTTAAACTAATACACAATTTACACAAGGAAACTAGGGCTGCATGTTATGATAAAACAGAAGATATGACAAATATTGTAATTCGTTTATGGAAATCATTATTTTTGATCAATTAATGATGGCTGCTTAACGATAATTGTCTCTGTTGTGCTCTTGTCATTTATTAAGGACTCAGATGATGATGACTTGTTCTGCAACATTGACATTGGGATTCTCCTCGTTGAACCTGAAGGTGCTGTGCCCTCATCCTCCTTGCATCTCAGTCCAGCCTCTCTGAAAATCATCATGGAGGGAGAAGTCGTGTTGGCCAACATTCAAGACCTGCCAAAAGCTATGTGCATTCTCTTTGGACTTGTATATGCTATGCCTTTCAACTACCTCAGTTCTATGAAGTCCACATTCCAGTTCATCCAACAGGTGTCTCCATCTATCACCTGTGCGTCAACACCTTGTGCCTAACAGTGAGTTGAACTTGCTTTCTGACTGTGTTTTATGTTTTTATTGCAGGTCATGACCCTGCTTTAACTTCACGTGTTCATGTTTGTGTCTCTTTCAAAAGACAAAACCTGCTGCACCTGACCTCATGTACAGACCTGTGTCCTCTGCTCTCTCCTCCTGCCTCCTGCAGCTCCTCTCCATCCATCAGCTGTGCGTCAACACCTTGTGCCTAACAGTGAGTTGAACTTGTTTTGTATCTGTGTTTTATGTTGTTATTGCAGGTCATGACCCTGCTTTAACTTCACATGTTCATGTTTGTGTCTCTTTCAACAGACAAAACCTGCTACGCCTGACCTCATGTACAGACCTGTGTCCTCTGCTCTCTCCTCCTGCCTCCTGCAGCTCCTCTCCCTCATCACCTGTGCGTCAACACCTTGTGCCTAACAGTGAGTCGAACTTGTTTTCTGACTGTGTTTTATGTTTTTATTGCAGGTCATGACCCTGCTTTAACTTCACATGTTCATGTTTGTGTCTCTTTCAACAGACAAAACCTGCTGCACCTGACCTCATGTACAGACCTGTGTCCTCTGCTCTCTCCTCACCATCCTCCTGCAGCTCCTCTCTATCCATCACATGTGCGTCAACACCTTGTGCCTAACCCTGACATGTATCCACATCAATGACTGCTGCCAAAACAGGAAAACACACCTGACCTGATGGACAGACCTGCTCTCATCAGGACTACACACCTGACCTGAACTCACATCTGGACTCCCATGTACCCATCATTCATGGTTGAATCATTGCTCAATGGCTAAGCAGTTCCATATGATCCATGTTTGAAAATGAGAACCACCTAATAAGCCTGTCTACCTCCACTTCAATCAAAGTAAGGGAATTTTCTTTTCTATGCTGTTTTTGTGCTGCTTCTAGCTTTTTCAGGTTCCTGGACTGTACACTAAGGCACTGGTTTTTCAAGTAAATTTTCAAGTAAAGCGAAAGAAAATAAATGAAAACAACCAAAGAAAATAAATTATGAAACTGAGCAGATTTAGCAAAGTACTAGTTACTTGTTTACTATTTCATATTTACTAGTTGGGGCTGTTAAAATGCAAGCACAAGTGGTAAAATGTTTCAGTTGTTCCAAAAACAATATTTTTGTTTTGTTTTACTGTGACTGGATGTGAAAGACTGAAGTTAATGCAAAAAAAAAAAAAAGTTACAACATTTTGCTGTTTTGTCTTTTCTTTTGCTTATAACATACCTGCAAACTAGTCACCTTTCGGCGAAAATCGCCGTTTTCAAAGCAAAATATATCATTTACGTGATTCGTGTAGATCCGATGAGTTTTTGTTTTTGAGGAAAGGGGGGGGGGGTCAGACCCGTGACTGCATCAGAATGCATCATTTCCCACTGACTGGATTTCAAGACACAGTGAGACATCTTGTCGACAATAAAACATCTTTGTTGGAGCGCGAGATTTACCCAATCAGTCTCAAGACAGACTATAGTGGGCGGGACATCTATGGCCGCAGCCAAGTAAGCGCGAGTTCAGGGCTCTGGTTCAACAGAGCGAGTGGGGAGGCGAAAACAGATTAGAGGCGGTGTTTTACAAATGACTGACGCAGAGCCAAGTCCTCTAGTGTGGGAGCTCCACCACGCTTCATAAAAATAAAAAAAAACTGCGCGAGCGCGACATGTGCTTTGAAAAGTGACGACACTACACAGGAGAACCAACGTAAACATGACCGAGTCGTAAACTAACAGCAGCAGTAAGTCTCTTCATTAAACCATTTGTTCCGTTTCAAAGTGAGAAAACATGTCAGTCTCTGCTCTGTTTTGAATGCCTCTTTTTATTTTTTGACTATCATCTTTTTAGTGTATGTCCTAATTATATTGGGATATGTTAATAAATGTATTTTTTCCTAAAGTCAAAAGTCGTTAAAGAGCAAATTTTTCTTTATGCTGTAGATGAGAAAGAGCCCAGGTAATGCACATTGTCTGGAAAGTAAAATAGTTCAAATCAGTGATGCTGTTCTGAGTCTATCACTAAATCAGAAAACTGTAAAAAGCCCCTCCTAAATTTACTGTTGGTTATTAAAATGTCACCTGTTCATTGGGTAAAGTTAATATTTTTATACATGCAGTTGAGTGTCATTATTGTTTAGTAAAATGGCATGTTGTGTTACCAATAAAACTAAATAAAAATTAACAAATTAAAAGTCAGTTGCACCCCTAAAGTCACTGTGATAAATTGTCACATTAATTTCATTATCTTAGCCACAGGAGTGAGTTTAAAAACAGGATGATGTCTATATGAACTATAGTTGAATGAGGTGTCTCTAAAATATCCTGATTCATGATCAATAACAATTTAAACAATTTTTTAATCTGTCCACAGGACCTGACTTTATTTTGTTAGATGTCTCTAAAATAGTTATTGAATCAAGTGTTTACATGTAGGTGAACATAGATGTTTAACAACTTGTTAAAATACACCAGAAAAAAAGGAAATGGCATCTACTTTATTCAAAATTTTCTGGCAAAACATTTAAGAAATGAGTTTTTACTGTTAATAATAATAATGAATTTAATTTATAACGCACTTTTCATTAATGAAAATCTCAAAGTGCTAAAATGTTCTGCTGTATTTGGCTTGCTGCTGTTGTTGTTTGTTAATTTTTTGGTTGACACAATCTTTCCTATTTATGTTCTCATTAAATTAAGTTAGTAAATGACTTTTACCTGAAGCATGTTAATAAAATTACAAAATCACTCCGGGGGGGGGGCTTGGCGCAACGTTTGTCACCTTTTTCCTCCCTTCTGAGTTTGCAGGTATGTTATAAATCACATGTGCTTTTATGCCTTGCTTATGCTGGTGAAGATTCTCAGTCGTCCAGGACATGATAAATCAAAAAGGCGTTCAATTCAAGATCAACTGGACTTTATTTGTAACAGAAGACGTTTCGCTTCTCATCCGAAAAGCTTTATCAATTCAATGCCTTGCTTATGTTTACATGATCCTCTTTGTGTGTCATTGTTGGCAACCAGTGCACTTGTTAAAAAGTTTTTTTTTGTGTAAATGAATAAAAGTGAAGTTCCATTTTAAATACTGTATCCTGTTATTTAGTGTATTGTTAAAATGTTTAACTGTTCAAAAGCATGTGTGAAATATATATATATATATATATATATATATATATTCTAAAATATATTGACAAATGTACCAATGTAATATATAATGCAATATATTATATAATATATAAAGAATAGCCACATATGTAAAAAAATATATGCCAAAATATATTTAGATATATTAGTTAATATACCATAAAATATATTAAATTCATATATTTTACAATATATTTTAAATATATTATTTGATATATTTTTTGTTATATTTTGGCATATATGTGTAGATATATATTCTAATATATTTTTCAATATATTAAAAGCGGCAATTCCTTATATATTATTACATATATTACAATATATTGTGTTCATATATTTTTCAATATATGGCAAAATATATTTAGATATATTGGTTAATATACCATAAAATATATTAAATTCATATATTTTACAATATATTTTAAATATATTATTTGATATATTTTTTGTTATATTTTGGCATATATGTGTAGATATATATTCTAATATATTTTTCAATATATTAAAAGCGGCAATTCCTTATATATTATTACATATATTACAATATATTGTGTTCATATATTTTTCAATATATATTTTAATATATATTTCATGCTGTAATTTTAATTTAATTTTAGGGTATTAATAATCCATATCAACTGATACAAACCACAGTAACCTTAATCTTGTCAAATACTTTCAAACAACCCCAAAATTACATTATTATGAAATGCAATATATTGTTGAAAAATATATTGTAAAATATATTTTTCTTGCGTAAGGGAACATGCAGTTCGTTTTGTTAAATCTCAATCGTCGAAGAGTCAATGTAGTTTAAAGCTACTTAAGGTACCATAAACTACACTGGTCTCACAATTTCTAAATTGAACCGATTCGATCGTTTCTATTCTAGATTACCTATTCATTTTGATGAGTCTCGCCATAGACTTCAAAATTTATTAGGAATACCAAATCCTACGTCGTTCGTCTAAAAGACAACAGACATTTAGATCAAACTATATTTCATTTTTATTTTAGTTTAACCTAAACTAAGTAATGAATGGAGGAATAGTTTGGAATTAGAGGCCTTCGTTACAGAAGCCCTCCAAAATTTTATAGGTACAAATCCCTATATCTAATTTTACAGAATTGATCCACCCCTTAATTGGTAATTGTAGCTGATCTAAACCATGATAGCTTACATACCAGGTGCATATAGGTAAGGCTTAATGTAAAATCCCAATCATAAGCCCACCTAAAAAACCACATAATTGCATGACACATAGAACCAGAGTGGCACTGACTGGAAACCAACCAGCCAACAACCTTCGATGTGGGGACCTGCAGCTCCAACGCTTGGTCTTCAACCTTCATCCAAGGGTCGCCTCCTCTGCGTCAATCGAGGGATCCCCTCTACATGCTGATTATGAAAACAATTGTTGCTGATCAATCAACAAAACTAATCGTTGTGGATTTACTGCTGTGGAATTACCGCTGTGGATTATAAGACTTTGCTTTCCAAGAGTTAACAGACTTTGTTTTCCAAAGGATTAAAAGCTTTTCGCAATGGGATTACCTCCGAACAGTATGAAATTTCCAAAAACTTTATGGGATTATAATTTTTGATTTTTCTTTTCCACTTACTGGATTACTTCAAGATCAAAGACAGTTCAAGGTTTCCTTTCGTGTTGGACCCCATCCCCAAGGACTGGCGATGGCTTCCAAAAGGGGGGAGATGTAGTGGACCTACCCAGGGTCAAAATTAAGGTTTTTGAACTGTCCAGTGATGACCTCTACTGACCTCTCAGTAAAGCAAGACATTTACTACAAAATCATTCATTTAGCTAAAATCTGATAACATAGTCACCAAAAAGAGACTATTTCTATCTTTGATTTTAGGCTGATGTGATCAAAAGAATAACTTTTGTCATTTTCATGATGTGTGCTTTTAAGCTGTGTTATTCTGTAAGAGTTTAAACTGTGTTCACTGCTGTGTTTAAAGGTGAAGTCTCGGGTCACAGAGACCGGACGGTTTTGTTTAGAAGTGTTAAAGACACTAATCCAAGTGTTTTCCTCTTGGAGTCTATGAGTCTGCCCTTTTCCTAAACAAATCTCCCTCTGCCCTGGCTGTAACCTTGGGCCTGATAAGGCAAGTGAACTCCTCTCTTTGTTCCTGCTTTTTAAGTTCTAACTGTGCGAGAACGCTCCAGAGTTTCTGGGAGCTTCGAAAGATGATGTGAACTTTCCAAAGAGCTGAATGACCAACAGTCACGCGCTAAGGACTCGTCATCCAGCTGGGACTGATAACATGTTGTTATGGGTCCACTCCGAGCGTAAGCTCAAAAACTTTGTTATTCCTTCCTGGAATAAATTATCTTGAGCCAAGAAGCCACGACTGTCACGACTTCTGCCGACGAAAGCGAGTATCACCGACACCGACAAGGTAAACACGCGTGGAGTCCAGCTTGGACTTGCGGGACCGACGACTCGTCAGTCTAAAGTTGACCACAGCTCTTTACCAGAACCAAGGCGGACGTCTTAAGGTAAAGGAGCAGCTGTTTGCTTGCTGGAGGTGTGATGATATCTTAGCTGGACGCGTACGGAAGAGTGTCATCTGGTTTCAT
>JBBPBX010042191.1:5715-16396 GCA_038048925.1 Garcialebias charrua
ATAACTTTCCCTAAATGCGTTTTTTCTTTTGTCTTATATGCCACCTCTGATCTGACTCTGTTCAAAACCAGACTGAAGACACACTTGTTCAAAAAAGCTTTCAGTGTGTAACTTTTATTACTTTTGGTATTTTAGTATGTAGCATTTTTTATTTCCATTGCCTTTTTATTTCCTCTAGTTCAAATAAGCTTCCAGTGTGCAACTGTTATTACTTTTGGTATTTTAATATGTAACATTTTTTAATCTACATTGCCTTTTTATTTCCTCTTGTTCAAAAAGTTTTAGTTTGTAGAATTTTTTATTTCCATTGCCTTCTTTTATTGCTGTTGTTTCTTATTCTATTTTCACTGATTTATTGTTCCAGTTTTTTCATCCTTTTATCCTGTTAAGCACCTTGGTCAATGCAAGGCATTGTTGGAAGGTGCTATACAAATAAAGTTTATTATTATTATTATTATTATATGTTAAGAAAACATGCCATGACTTTTTAATGACCGTAACGGCTGAGGTGAAACATTCTCGCTTTCTTTTTTTTTAACGTGTTTGTCCCCCCGTAGTGGCTTGCTGCTTGTTGTTTTCCTTGTTCTGTGTTTTTGGTTGAGATGTGGGTTGTATACTCACAATAGGGTTGCCACGATAGATTTAAGCTTTTAATTTTCCTCTTTTTTTTGGTAACTATTTGTCCAGACGTCAAAGGAATCGCTATAAATTATATCTGGTTCCTTATTCAAACTTAAATAATTTTTTTTTAAGCAAGGTTCTGTGGAAATGTTCTGAACAGTTAATAGCTTACCTGTTGTAGATAACTTTTCCAACAACCTCAGTTTGCAGCTGATTTCGGATCAGATGAGCTTGTGGCCAGTCTGAGCAATAAGGCCAAGACGAAAGTGCATTTCTGCCGTCGAGTAAGATTTGAACTTTTCATACACTTTATACAAAACAGCATAATAGTACTGAAATATGGTCTACTTTTGTGATGGACGGAGACGTCCAAATTTAAATTTGTGCTTTAGATTTTCGTAAATTGCCTCTGAGTTGTTGAACTTCTTCTTTTTGCTCACAGCCTGGCTGAATTTGCAGGCCTCGCAGGGCTTGTGGGGCAGGATAGGGCCATGTCATGGAGGGCAGAATGCCCTCATTGTTCAGAACTGTTTATTTAATCCAAATGTCCCTCTCGCAGCAGAGCCTATAGCTCCAGCTCTCCCTCCGCTGCCACCGTGGCTCTTTGTCTTTGTCTCCCACACAGAAAGGGAAACAGCCAGCAAAAACTGTCCGGCTGCAAAGTGGCAGTGACATGTCCACACAATGCTTTCCCTGGGATCATCTCTGTTCGCACCCCACACCCGCAGCCTGGCACTGTAAGCCCCCCATTCCACTGCTTGGCCTCCAGCAGTTACCAACAGATAAGCTGCAGGTTACAGATCACCAGCTTCGGCTTCATCTTTCTTGAAACACCAGTTCAACCAAACACAATGAGCAGATAATCTTGTTGTTTTTGAAGTGACGTTTTGTCAAATAGCTATAAACAGTCAAAAGAGTCGTAGAGAGCGATATACAGGAGGTCCCCGACTTACGAGCGCTCTTACTTACGAGGTTCCGGACTTACGAGCTCACTAACGAACAGTAAAGTTGTACTGTACAGAACATACAGAAAATACAGCACTTTTACGTGTTTTTAGATGAAGGTGTGTTAGCTAACCATTTGGAAACAAGTTTCTGAGCATGTTTATGAACTAGTATGAACATTTGTGATGAAAAACGAGTGTTCGTAGTAGCGCTAGCATAAATTTTCCGACTTACGACCGAAAATCTGGACTTACGAGAACACGTGTTTCGTGTTCCGATGTACGAGATTTCGTCTTACGAGATAGTCGGAGGAACGGAACTCGCTCGTAAGTCGGGGACCCCCTGTATAGAGAGCTGAAGTCTTCGTTCAGGCTAGGCTAATGGCTAGCCTTTAAAAAAAGTTTTTTTTCAGGCTTATAAAGCAACCACAATGTTGTATGTTCAACGTCCACATGTCACGTACTAATACGGACATTGTTCGGTTGAGAAAACAAACAATGTCGTGGAACAGTGAATCTGTTTAATAGAATATCGAAGTTCATGCTCAATAATCCAGGTTAAAAAAATCCAACAAATTTCAGTCGGGTCATCTGGACGGTTTAATTTTGTTATTGTTGTTGAGACGTTTCGTTCTTCATCCAAAGAACTTCATCAGTCCGAGGAGCCACAACAAAGTCAGTCCCACAAGCAGCTCACTCACATAACGGTTCAACTAGTTTGCTGGTGATAAAATGGTTTCTGGGGCCCACCCTCTCCCCCGTCGACTCCTCTGAAGCAGCCATAGCAAAAGTGCTTTAAAACATCAGTTCATGCTCAATAAACCAAACAATCCAACAAAGTTAAATCAGGTTCTCTGGATGGTTTCTTTTTTTGGCTGAGATCATCTTATCACCGTCAAACTGGTTGGTCCACTATGGAAGTGTGCTGCTTGTGGGACTGACTTTGCTATGGCTCCACAGAATGATGAAGTCCTTTGGATGAAGGATGAAACGTCTCAACAAAAAGGAAAGAAACTGTCTGACTTAACTTTGTTGGGTTTAACAGAATAATTAAAAAAAAAAGTGTAATCCCTGGCGGGGAAAATTCATAATTGTTGCAATCACTGAAGAATACACAGAACAAGAATCCCGTGAAATGTAAAGTAAAAAACATGAAGGCAAGTAACAAACATGAAACAGTAAAAACACTCAAATCAGACCAACGAGCAAGGTTAAAAGAAATAAAAAAGATGGAGGAGTTGCACATTAAAAAAAATTTTTTTTTTAGCATTGTGATATTGCCTTGGAGTTCCTCGTCCCGTCCGTTTCATTAGTCATGAACTCCCCTGGGAATTTGTACTCCTCAACAACTTCCACAGGGATAATAATTAGCTAATAAACTTCACACCATTGTTGAGACAGAGTTGTTTCTTTAAGCCTGAAAAGCGACAAACAACAGTTCGATTAGCCATTAGCCTAGCCTGGACAAAGACTTCTGCCCATTTCGCCATACTCTGATGTCTCTGGTCATAATTATTCATACTGTAACTATTTGACAAAACCCCTCCTTTGGTTCAAAGTATTTGTCAACTTCCTGTCCTTTTCTTTAGTTTTCTGTTCTGGCAACCCTAATTCCTACTAGCTTGCGTTTCTTTGGTGTTGTTGATTGGACTGGTCGGTGTGAACGAGTTGGGTTTTAAGGTGAATTTCTTATATTTTCACATTTTGTTTGCAGACATATT
The DNA here is from genome assembly GCA_038048925.1 of Garcialebias charrua. Lineage (NCBI taxonomy): Eukaryota > Metazoa > Chordata > Actinopteri > Cyprinodontiformes > Rivulidae > Garcialebias > Garcialebias charrua. The sequence continues at coordinate 9,002 of JBBPBX010042191.1, forward strand.
AACACTATATGGCATGTGTGTTGTTCCCACAGTGTTGCGACCCACTACGTGTACCCTCAGGCCTTCGTTCAGCCCAGCATGGTCATCCCTCATGTGCAGCCTGCAGCCGCTGCACCTGCCACCGCCTCCTCCCCGTACATGGACTACACCGGAGCCGCCTACGCCCAGTACTCGGCAGCAGCCAGCGCAGCGGCCGCCGTGGCCTACGAGCAGTATCCTTACGCCGCGTCCCCGGCTGCTCCGGGCTACATGGCCGCCACGGGTTACGGCTTCGCTCTCCAGCAGCCTTTAGCCACCGCCGCCCCGGGCTCGGCAGCCGCTGCAGCCGCGGCCTTCGGCCAGTACCAGGCTCAGCAGCTGCAAGCCGACCGCATGCAATAGCACCAACTGCAACGGTCGCACAAGCAGAGACGGAGGCGCACCCCCAGCCACAGCTGACGCATTACAAGGAGAAGAAAGGAGCGCCTGCGCAGAGTGTCTTTTAAAAGCTGATGATGATGATGGTGATGACAATAGCGAGGTGGAAACTTTGAGCAATTTTCCAACTTGCTGTGTTTTAACCAAAAAAAAAAGCATAAAAGGACAAAAAGGTTGCAGAACAAACAGTGCAAACGATTGACTCTGATCACTGTTATTGATTATTATTATTATTATTATTGTGTTAGAGTACTTATTTAGAGGGAAAACGCAGGAACTAATCCCAACGGTTGGTGAACTGTAGGTGATACACTAAGCCTTCAAGTCCGATTGCTGTCTTTCACGTTAGTTCAGTTATTTAATGCCCTCGTGACGTTTATATTTTATCATTTTATTTATTATTATTATTATTATTATTATTATTAATAATGAGGGTTCTGTTAGTTCTTTTTGTCCATTCAAGTGGATTTTTTTTTTCTTCCAAGTTAGTATTTTCTGATAATCAGGGAAATGGAGCCGTTTCCATGTGTTCGCTTATGATGATGTCAGGAAGTCGTCGTTTCACACATTTGACAACTTTTTATAATCTTCCTGATGCTGAATGTCCTTTTTTTTTTGTCGGTTTCAACCTATGCAAAGTAAACAAATCGACTGAAGAAAAGAAAGAAACAAAAAACTGAAAATGTCATCAACTCTGACTCCACTTTTGTGGCTGTGGAGGTGTGGTGGTGGGGGGGGGGGGTCACACAAAACCATGCAGAGACAATGAGAAAGACTAACTCCGTTGCTTTTCCACGTTTAGCTCGCATTCATGCGTCCAAGGCCGCACGGGCAAAAACAAAGGCAGTCCAGTCCTGTTTCTCTGTGAGGGATGGAGCAGCTGCTGGTGGATGGGGGAGGTGGGGTTGGGGGTCAACGGGGCGGGTGGACGGAGCCGCTCCAGCGTCGCACAGACGGATCTCTCTGGAAAGAACGCATCACTTGTGCACATTTGTTGAGCCGTCACTTTTTAATCCCCGGCCGAGCCCTTTGGGAACCAACTTTGCATCCCTCCACCCGAAACAGACCCCCACCTCCCTCCACCCTCTCTTTCAGTCATGTCAGCACTTCCACCTCTGTGCTGCTGCAGTCTGGTGTCAGATTTTCATCAAAGCCACCCCGACAACTCCAGCTGTGGAGGCAAAGATGGGCTGCTCCTCTTTAACGTTGTGCCTTACAGTTTTACAGCTATTTAACACAGAAACAGAAAACTGAAGAAGAAAAAAAGTACTATTTAAGATATTTATTTTTGAAGGTTGACACTCTAAGGGTAGAGACTTAGTTGCGGTACTGTATTATTAATAATCCTATGTACTCATCTCAAGGCATATATAAGTTATTGATTAGTTTCTTGTTATAGTATTAACATTCTCAACCAAAATGTTAATGTAGAAGTTATTTAAAACAACGTTATGTGCACTGTACTTTCATTTTTTAAAGCCTTTTGACTCCATAGAGCATTACATATCTGCCTGATTATTATTTTTTGTACTGAGGAGGTTGCTTTAATTGCAGGCCTGTTTGCATCTGCCTCTTTGTTCAGACAGGAGGAGAAATTAATAATAAGAACGAGCAAAAATGCTGCTTTTCTCCACTAGAATGTAAAGTTGTAATGAAGGTTTCAGTAGCTGTGCTTCCTCTGCTTCGGATTCATCGCATGGGCTGTTTTACACTGTTGGGAATTTTTTTATATACTTGAACTCTTTCGTACAAGGGAAATATCCACAATAAATGACAACAAAATAAAAGTTGCCAAAAGGCTTTTTATTGTCACTTGATGAAGGCTTTTAAAGTGTTGCTATTTAAATGCAAATGTCCTGTTGATAATAAAACCTTTTACTTCAAAGATTTCTACCTTGATTATGAAAATTTGAATAAAAAGTTATATATTTGAAAAATAAATGGTCTTTTTTTTATTATTAATTTTTTTAACGTCTTCTAGTTTAGAAGATACGGGTGCAAACGCGCAGCACACACATGACGCAAACTCAAAAACGCAAACACAAAAACAAATGCAAACACAAAAAACAAATGCAAACACAAATAACACATGCAAACACAAATAACACCAGGAACGGTTTACTCACCTACCAAAACCTTCAGGGTTTATTTATTACACATAATAAGGCCGTAGTGGAGAAACAAATATGTTTGCATCATTGGAGCATGTTCATGTAATATAAAAGGGTTTGACTATAAATGAAATTAGCTTAAAACATACTATTTAATATGAAATATTTACATTTCAGTTTGCTTGAAATCTCATAAAGCACATAATTTGTTCTGTATTTATTAGCTGACATGCTTTTATAATAGTAAATGTGTAAAAATGGCTGACATTTCTCTTGTTTTTAGCTCAGTCTGTGAATAGAAATTTGATTAAGTTGGTCTAATGGACAGTTTTGTGATGTGTACAGTTATTTAGCCTCACTTCTGAGATTTTTGCAAGTCGTTAGTCTGTGTTCATTTGTCTAATTTTGGATGTAAAGAGTCTCTGGGATATAAATTACTGTACATGATTAAACTTTATAAGACCAGGGGGGTTGGCCCCTTAGATTAAGTAATTTCTAATCTTTCCTAATTTAAATTAACAGGACAGTTCCAAGAATAATAAATACAAAGTATAACAAACACGTTTATTGTCGTGTAATATTTAGAGTGTTTAATGATATTTCTTAGCAGAAACACTGAAGCTGTGAAGATTGGATGAGAATGAAACATTACAGTGTTCATCAATCTTTTATCCATTCTTTAATCAATAATTGATGCCGTTAGGTGTGAGCAGCCTTCTGTCACTCAGCTCAGAGGAGTCTGGTCTTGAGTGAAACGTTCTTAAATGTGTTCTTTTTGCCGATGACACCACATTTTTCTGTTCGGGTAATGACATAAAACAGATTTTGGATATGATGAAAACAGAATTTATAAAAATACAAACTTGGTTTAAATTAAACAAATTATCTTTGAATTTAGATAAAACTAATTACATGATATTCAGTAACAAAAAGAGAATTGTTGATGACGATCCATTTGAAATTGAAGATGTTGTGATCTGTAAAGTGAGTGAAGTGAAGTTTCTGGGTGTTATCATTGATGACAAACTGACGTGGAAACATCATGTAAATTCCATTAAAAAAAATAGCTAGATCAATTGCAGTATTGTATAAAGTCAGGGATTTTTTAATTGATAAAGCTTTACATATGTTGTATAACACAATCATTGCTCCACATTTAATCTATTGTATTGAGGTTTGGGGAAAAGCGTGCAAAACTATTACAAAGCCTGTTTTTATTTTACAAAAGAGAGCTGTAAGAGTAATCACCAGAAAACATTTCAGTCACCCATCAAACACTTTGTTTCTTCAGCTAAACTTATTGAAATTCCAGGAATTGGTAGAATATAGTATTTTATCAGTTATGTATAGGGCTCATAAAAACACATTACCTTTAAATATTCAAAGAAACTTTATAAAAAGACAAAGTTATTACAATCTCAAAGGGACAGAGATATTCATCAAACCACAATTCAGAACCAGCTTAAAGGGACGGTCTACCTCAATTCAGGGAGTTCGATTGTGGAATGCTCTGGAGAGTGATGTTAAAAATGAAAAATCAATGTATACATTTAAGAAAAAGGTAAAAAAAGACTTGCTCAAAAACTATATATGATGTAACCTTGCGTGTTTGTGTATTACACCTATGTTGTACTTATGATGTAGCTTAGTGCGTTTGTGTATCACAGTTAGAAAAATTAAGTAGAATTATTCATTTTTGTAATGTATTTTGTGTATTACATTTAGGAAAATTAAGTAGAATTATTCATTTTGTGAACATCTTGATGTTGTGCCATCTTTTAATTTGTGTATTACAGTTAGAAAAATTAAGTAGAATTATTCATTTTATGATCTAGTTTGTGTATTACAGTTAGGAAAATTAAGTAGAAAAAAATAATAAAAAAATAGGAAAATTAAGTAGAAAAAAAAATTAAGTGTGATGTATTTTGTGTATTAGTTAGAAAAATTGTGTATTAGTTAGAAAAATTAAGTAGAATTATTCATTTTGTGATGTAGTTTGTGTATCACAGTTAGAAAAAGTAAGTAGAATTATGGGTGATGTAGTTTGTGTATTACAGTTAGAAAAATTAAGTAGAATTATTCATTTTGTGATCTAGTTTATGTATTAGTTAGGAAAATTAAGTAGAATTATTCATTTTGTGATGTAGTTTGTGTATTACAGTTAGGAAAATTAAGTAGAATTATTCATTTTGTGATGTAGTTTGTGTATTACAGTTAGAAAAATAAGTAGAATTATTCATTCTGTGATGTTGCTTGAAGGTTATCATTGGTTGAACAAACTGTGAAATAAGGGGCAGATATAATAAGATTTCATCTTCTTTCTGCTCCCTTCATTTTATCCTACTTGTATTCTTGTATCTGATGAAACTGTCTTGTATTGTTCTTTTAAAATGAATGAATAAACATCAAATCAAATTAAAAAAACGTGAAGCTGGGTAACGTCTTGTTGGTGACGATGACAACACAGATCCAGAGAAGCCCAAGTGGTGATGTCATCAGCAGCAGATGAAGAACACAATGATTATTTTATTCAGTTGGTGCATGGGATTCTGCTGCTATTTAATTTCAATGTTCAATTCGATTGATAGAACAACTTTCTCATATTAAAAGGTGTAAGAAACATGACCCGTGCTTGCAAAATAAGTCAGAATGAGCCCTGGCTGCAATGAAAATATTGATTGTGCGGTACCCACCACAGCGCTTCAATGGGGGGTACCGCAGGGATCCATCCTCGGTCCCCTTCTCTTTTCGTTACACCTGCTGCCACTAGGTGCTATTTTCCGCAAACACAAAATAGCCTTTCATTTCTACGCCGATGATTGTCAAATTTATTTCCCCCTGAGGCACAGAGGCTCACGCTCTATTCAACCCCTTCTTGACTGCCTGGCCGACATCCATGATTGGATGGCTTCAAACTTCGTAAGTTTCAATGAGAATAAGTCTGAAGTCATGTTGTTCCATCCCAATGGCTCATTCACGAACCGCAACATTGACCTTCTCTCTCTAGCCCCGCTAGAGAAACAAAGGGTCACTAATCTGGGGGTGATAATGGACCCTTCCCTGAAATTTAACAGTCACGTCGTTAACATGATTGCTAAATCCTGCTTTTTTCAGCTGAGGCAGCTATAAGCTGAAGCCCATACAGAAAGAACCTTGAGACAATAATTCATGCTTTCATAACATTGAGGCTCGATTACTGCAATGCACTTCTGTTTGGTATCAGTCAGTCCTCCATTGCATGGCTATAGAGAACCAAGGTCAAAATAAATGTGCACATGCCAAGTGGGACATTAGGGTCACCATGGACCAGAGGACTCTGATGGTTACAAATGTGGATTTTTTTGTTTTTAATTTTCTGCTGTTTTATGTTGGAGCTGTGACAAGTTAAAACAGACCACTTCCAGATTTTAAGAGGAATTTCTAAACTAAAAATTGAAATCTATGGAAGGGTTGTGTGCTTTCTGCCAAGATTCAAGGCAAAACCATAAATCCTATCCACCTTATTCCTAGCCCCCATGATTCCTTGCGCGAATTATGGGAACCACTTCCGCCGCAAACCGGAACCGGCACTTTTTTTTACACGCTAGCAACGCGCCAAACGGTTTTCGTCAGAGGTTTTAGGTCATAAAATATGTGGGAACACGAACGAACACAACTCAAATGTGGAGATATTGTTTTACCGCTACCTACAGCCATTGAGGGGTGGGAGAACGATTTGAAGAAGTGGCCAAAAATAACGTACACTAGCATATTTAGCTACTTTGTTGGCTCTGTTGCTTCAGATGGTGAAGCGATGAGCAATCTGAAAAGCTCTGAAGCTTATCAGTATCTTCACAGTAACAAGGTTGATCCTGTTCTGTTAAGAGAGGTGGGACACAATCTTACCTTAAGGCAAACATAGAGCCCAACCAAAGCCTTAAAAACCCACATCTCCAAGCCTGGGTTTTGGTTTCAGCGACAGGTGAAATACAAACAGCAGGGTGTTCATGTATTGCAGGGCAAGGCAGATCCTGCAGCCACGCTGCTGCAATACCGTGGAAGGTACAAGCTTATATATATATATATTAGGCATGTAACGAGATCTCGTTGTACGAGATCTCGCGATATTAAACTCCCGCGATATCTCTCGTTGAGAGGTAACGTTGTCTCGCGAGATGCTAATGCTAGCGCTAGCAGAGCCCCTAGCAAGTCAGCGTCACGGACAGCATGGCTTCGCCGGATGAAGTTGCTATAGAAGACGCCCCAACTACTGATGGAGGGTCCCGGTGCCGCAGACGAGACGCCTCTACATTGATGGAGGGTCCCGGCGCTGCCGACGCTGCCCCGAATGTAAAGACACGCGTGTAAACACCGGTGTGACCGGTGTTGCCAGATAGAGTCCCACCCACCCAAAGCACTCTTTACCCGCAAAAGGCAGAAGGAAAATCGCGGTGAACCGCCCAATCTGGCAACACTGGTGAGTGACGGCTGCAGATTCAGCGCTGATGCGGATATTTATGTTCAATTTTTGGAAAGTCCTGCGTGAATATCTATTTTTTTAACAAAGTTGAACGTTCTAAGGTCTAAGGAGATTCAATCAGTAAAATGAAGACATCAGTTGGGTTTGTAATACATGTTAAAACAGAATAAAAGCCTTTTTGCGGCATAAAACCGATCTTTGAAGTTTTCTTGAACTAATGTTAAAATCTCGTCTCGTTCTCGCGAGATCTGTGATTTTCTCGTCTCGTCTCGTGAGTTTTGTGTATCGTTACACCCCTAATATATATATATATATATATATATATATATATATATATATATATATATATATATATATATATATATATATATATAATATATATATATATATATATATAAATATATATAT
>JBBPBX010042191.1:16841-26989 GCA_038048925.1 Garcialebias charrua
TCAATCTACTGAATTGATTGACAGGTCGGGGGGAGAGAATAAAAAGGCGAGCCGGCAGCTTCACACAGCTTCAGCCGCAGCGGTGTTATATCTTATTAAAAAGTTCTAAAAAATAAAATAAAAAACAGGGAGCGCTGGTCCTGCAGCCCACAGCACACCAGGAAATTTGCAGAACCTCGCGCAGCCACGTTGGACACGACTCGAGTTTAATTCGCTTGTGACAAATTCATTCATTTCCTCATCATTTCAGTCATGGAGTCAGCGGAGGAGGAAGCGATCACTTGACTTTTGGCAAAAAAAACCTAAAGAAAAGCCACTGGAACTTTCACTGAAATCAGCATCACTCTCATAAGCCTCCATCGCAAACTCACTCCGTGCCTTCTGACTGGATCCTTTATTTACGTCATTCCGGAGTTCGGCAATCATCGGCGGGGTTTTCGGATGCTTCCGGGACTCCGTTTTTATTTTTTTTATTTTTTTTACACTCGCCTGGCCCAAATGCAAAAATGAAAATAGACATCATATTCTACTACAGTAATTGTCCAATATGGTGAATTGTTACTGTCACGGTGGGTGTTGTCCTTTAAGAACTTATTTTCAAATTCTCCATCTCAAAAGCTCAAAAATTTTACATTAAAATGAGGCAATTTTTAATCTTGGCAAAATTATTTTTTGTGTATGTTTGTGTTGGTTTGAAAACTCAGTTTAAAAAAAAAAAGTATTTTATTTTAAAAGCCTACATTTAAAAGCTACACAATGATCCCAAAAACTATACGAAGGGACAGTGTTGTAATGTAACGAAGTATACACTTTTGACACATTTTTACTTTACTTCGTTATTTCCCTTTCTAGCAACTTTCACTTTTACTTCATTACATTTCCTTAATAAAATGTGTACTTTTACTTCAATACATTTCCCTTAACCATCTTAGTTACTAGTTACTGTCTGCAATTTAAAATCAGAAGAATTCTGATTGGGCAATTCCTGTTTGTTCTTCCAGTCTGTGACTACATGAGGCCACTTCTCTCTCCCTCACTGACACAACCAGCCTTTCCCTCACCGCTTGTGTGAAAACTACAGTTCCTGCTGTGAACAAGCTAGATGTATATACAGTACTGATGTCAATCGTTACAATAGGTCTTTGTTGACTCACAGTGGAGACTGATAGGTGTGAAAATGACAGTAGCTGCTAAAAAGGAGAAGTTTGGTGTTCTCCAGGACATGAACTGCTTCAAGAGCATAGGAACTATTATTATATTATCCAATAATCCTATACATATTATTAATTAGTCAGAAAGAAACAAGCCATAACCAAACAGAACGTCAGTTCAGTTTATTCAAAAAGCCCCAGTCCATGGAAGCCATTTCCTTTAACTTAAAAACATTTACACTATAAAATGTCATTTAGTAAAGTTATCTATCTAAGGAAGCCAGCAGATTGTGTTAAATCTTCACTTTGTTGCATTCTCGAGCAGCATTAGTGACAGTAGGAAGGAATGACTCTTTTTTTTTTTGCCTTGATTGGCTTGGATCAGGGACGAAACACATTTTTCTATTGGAAGAAAGACAAACAGAAACACTCAGCTGTTGAATAATTACAAACATGAACAGTAGTGAGTAAAAACAGCAGCAGAGTGAGGAGATGTGCTTTGTCCTCCAGCAGTCTGTGTAACATACCGTACTTTCCGCCCGATAAGTTGCATCAGTCCAATTATCAAAGTCAAAGTCAACTTTATTGTCAGATCTGCAATATGTACTGTACAGGACATACACAGGACCGAAATTGTCCAATAAAGTGGAAAAATCCATAAACGTGTCGCACCGCCGTATACGTCGCATCTATTATGCGTCACCGCTGACGCGTCGTGTATGTTATGCGTCAGCGGTGACAACCTGGAAATGGCCACAGGAGCATGCACGGTAGGACTTTAAGATTAACACTTAAAAACAATTATTTTTTTGCTGAAAATTATAGCAAAGATGTGTCTGAGCTGAACTTTTCCTTAATAAATGCACATTATGGTCAAATCAGCTGAATTAAAAAAAATAGTTTCGATACGTCGGTGCTGCGAAGCGTGCACGCACAGCGAGCGGATACGCTTCATTTCTGTAAAATTTAACAAGATATACACCTTGTAAAAATATATATGTTTGCTGATATTATAGCAAAAGTGTTTCTGAGCTGAACTTTTCCTTTAAAAATTAACGTAATGTTCAAATCAGCTGGATTTAAATTGTTTCGCTTTGACGGTCTTCCAAAAGTGCATGCACGCTGCGAAAATAAATTGTAAATAAATCGAATTTTCGCTCAAACATCTCCAACAGCTTATCAGTTGTAAATGTCCATCCAGTGATTACTTTCTGTAAGTTTAATCAAAATCTGTCCTGTGGTTCTTGACCTATTATGCTAACAAACACTGAGGTACAGTAGTTCAGACGTCCAGAGAGCAGGAGGCCGTGCTGCGACAGAGTGAGTCCGGCCAGATGAGGCTGCTGTCGGACACATGAGCTGGGAACGGTCGGTGGACCCTAGCGGCCGAAAGTGGTACTGCTCCGTTTTTTTCGTCAGAATTAATGGAAACTGTCATATCTCAGCCAAAAATTGGTCTAAAAATATGGGGAAAATCCATAAACATGTCGCTTCGCCCTATAAGTCGCATGGCATGCAAATTAGGCAAAAAGGTGCAATTTATAGGCCAGAAAATACGGTAACTAAGGGATACATCAGGAAACGCAATCTTATAGGATTTTTATATATAAAAAAAGTCTAGTCACAAAAATAGACAGTGTCTTACACAGAAATTGGAAGAGAGGAGCCTGATAGTGATAACTGAAAAGCTCTGCCTCTGCCTCTGCCTCCCAGTCTACTTTTAGAAACTCTAGGAACCGCAAGTAAACCTGCAGTCTGAGAGCAAGAACAACACAAATGTTGCATCAAAATGTGAGCATTTAGATGATGTTGTGTTGGAATGAAGACAAATCTCAAATGCACTTTAGACCACACGGAGAGTCTCGTGCAGGACAGGGGCTGCGTCTCATCTATTTTTAGGAGCCCCCAGAGACAGACTGCCCCCCTCCCTCCAGCTCCAGAGGACCGAGTCACGGTCCTGGTCTCTGCAGGCCTCTCAGGTTCACCGTGCTGCTTCATTAGGACAAACCGGAGAAGTGCTGCCCGGACGGGACGAAGAGGAAGACGAACCGAGGGACAGTCAGCGCACGAGCGAGGAGACACCGACATCAAACAGCGGGGACTCCAGCAGGACGGTGAGATGCTCCTCGTATAAATACGTCATGATTCAGCTTCGGTTTTATGGGAAGACGAAGGCGGACGATAATGTTTTTGCACGTGTCTGTGTTGTGAGCCGCCGGGCGGGTTTTAATGAAACTTGCTAAACATCGGACTCTGCGACGAGGCAACCCATCCAAGATGGCCGCCGCAGCTGACCCTGATGACAAACACCAGACTGGAACTGTTCAGACAATAAGCTTCTGAAATGTGCTGTGGTAGTAGCCGACGCTGATCTTCAATACATATTCTGAGCGCCAAAGCAAGATTTAGCTATGAACTAATTAGTAACCGCTTGTCTGTTAGCAAAATATTTTACGAGCTACTGGACGTGAATGAAGGAAAATCCACTATCTGTTTACTTTAATTGCAGCCAATCCAATTCAAGATGGCTGAAAATACCATGTGACCATAAAAAACTGAAAACGGCTGTAACGAGCAAACATTTGGTGCTCCAAGTGCTTTGCTTCAAACTTTAGCTAGTGTAAACCTTGTTTATTTGTTAGCAAAATATTGTCCCAGAGGTTGCTGAAACTCTCAGAAATTAATTATTTATAGGCATCTGCAATTGGAGTCATTCTGATTCAAGATGGCTGCCACAGCCAATTAGTTTTAGTAAACAGAAAAGTCTGTTTAAATAAAAAAGACTGATAATTCATTGTCAACTATAGAAGATGTGAAATAAACAGTTTACTTCCTGTCCACATTGTCTCAGAGTCCAACACAGTGACCTACATCTAGAAGGTCCAGAGCAACAAACACCAAGCGGTGTCCCAGTAGCCTCGAAGTTCAGATACCAGACTGGAGTCTGAGGAGAAAATCAGTGGTTCCTGACCCTGGTCCCTGAGGAACACCATCCTGCATATCTTGTTCCTCTGCTCCAACACACCTGATTTGAATGAAAGAGTGATTAACAGACATCTGCTGAACTTAAGGAAGTTCTGTATTTTCTGGAATATAGGTTGCACCATTATATAGATCGCTTTGTCCAATTATTGCCCACAAATTGGAAAAATCCATAAACGGGTCGTACCTTTATATAGATCGCACCTACGTCACCGCCGACGTAACGCGTCACCCACCGCTGACGTGACGCGTCACCGCTGAGACAACCCGGAAATGTGGACCAAGTGTTAAGCTCTGCTGCAAATGTCTGCCACAGGAGCGCACAGCAAGGCTTTAAGAAGATTAACACGGTAAAAACAATTACTGTACTCTCCAGGTTTCTGCTCTCTTCAAGTTTCTGCTCTTTCAGGTTTTTGTTCTCTCCAAGTTTCTGCTCTTTCAGGTTTCTGCTCTCTTCAAGTTTCTGCTCTTTCAGGTTTTTGCTCTCTCCAAGTTTCTGCTCTTTCAGGTTTTTGCTCTCTCCAAGTTTCTGCTCTTTCAGGTTTTTGCTCTCTCCAAGTTTCTGCTTTCAGGTTTTTGCTCTCTCCAAGTTTCTGCTCTTTCAGGTTTTTGCTCTCTCCACGTTTCTGCTTTCAGGTTTTTGCTCTCTCCAAGTTTCTGCTCTTTCAGGTTTCTGCTCTCTCCAAGTTTCTGCTCTTTCAGGTTTCTGCTCTCTCCAAGTTTCTGCTCTTTCAGGTTTCTGCTCTCTCCAAGTTTCTGCTCTTTCAGGTTTTTGCTCTCTCCAAGTTTCTGCTCTTTCAGGTTTTTGTTCTCTCCAAGTTTCTGCTCTTTCAGGTTTTTGCTCTCTCCAAGTTTGTGCTCTTTCAGGTTTTTTGGTCTCTGCAGGTTTCTGCTCTCTCCAAGTTTCTGCTCTTTCAGGTTTTTGCTCTCTCCAAGTTTCTGCTCTTTCAGGTTCTTGTTCTCTCCAAGTTTCTGCTCTTTCAGGTTTTTGTTCTCTCCAAGTTTCTGCTCTTTCAGGTTTTTTGGTCTCTGCAGGTTTCTGCTCTCTCCAAGTTTGTGATCTTTCAGGTTTTTGCTCTCTCCAAGTTTCTGCTCTTTCAGGTTTTTGCTCTCTCCAAGTTTCTGCTCTTTCAGGTTTTTTGGTCTCTGCAGGTTTCTGCTCTCTCCAAGTTTGTGATCTTTCAGGTATTTTGTCTCTCCAAGTTTGTGATCTTTCAGGTTTTTGGTCTCTCCAAGTTTGTGATCTTTCAGGTTTTTGGTCTCCAAGTTTCTGCTCTTTCAGGTTTTTGGTCTCTCCAAGTTTCTGCTCTTTCAGGTTTCTGCTCTCTCCAAGTTTCTGCTCTTTCAGGTTTCTGCTCTCTCCAAGTTTGTGATCTTTCAGGTTTCTGCTCTCTCCAAGTTTCTGCTCTTTTAGGTTTCTGCTCTCTCCAAGTTTGTGATCTTTCAGGTTTTTGGTCTCTCCACGTTTCTGCTCTCCAAGTTTCTGCTCTTTCAGGTTTTTTGGTCTCCAGGTTTCTGCTCTCTCCAAGTTTCTGCTCTTTCAGGTTTTTTGGTCTCCAGGTTTTTGCTCTTTCAGGTTTCTGCTCTCTCAGGTTTCTGCTCTCTCCAAGTTTCTGCTCTTTCAGGTTTCTGCTCTCTCCAAGTTTCTGCTCTCTCCAAGTTTCTGCTCTTTCAGGTTTCTGCTCTCTCCAAGTTTCTGCTCTCTCCAAGTTTCTGCTCTCTCCAAGTTTCTGCTCTTTCAGGTTTTTTGGTCTCCAGGTTTTTGCTCTTTCAGGTTTCTGCTCTCTCCAGGTTTCTGCTCTCTCCAAGTTTCTGCTCTTTCAGGTTTCTGCTCTCTCCAAGTTTCTGCTCTTTCAGGTTTTTGCTCTCTCCAAGTTTCTGCTCTTTCAGGTTTTTGCTCTCTCCAAGTTTCTGCTCTTTCAGGTTTTTGCTCTCTCCAAGTTTCTGCTCTTTCAGGTTTCTGCTCTCTCCAAGTTTGTGCTCTTTCAGGTTTTTGGTCTCTTCACGTTTCTGCTCTTTCAGGTTTTTTGGTCTCCAGGTTTCTGCTCTCTCCAAGTTTGTGATCTTTCAGGTTTTTGGTCTCTCCACGTTTCTGCTCTCCAAGTTTCTGCTCTTTCAGGTTTTTGGTCTCTCCAGGTTTCTGCTCTTTCAGGTTTCTGCTCTCTCCAAGTTTATGACATTTCAGGTTTTCGGTCTCTCCAAGTGTCTGCTCTTTCAGGTTTTTGCTCTCTTCAGGTTTTTGCTCTCTTCAGGTTTCTGCTCTTTCAGGTTTCTGCTCTCTCCAGGTTTCTGCTCTCTTCAGGTTCCAGTCTCTCACCAGTATCTGATGTTTTTGACCCACAGACCAAAAATAACCTCTGAGTCTGGCGACCGGCATGTGGCACTGCAGAGAGAGTTTTCCTGCAGATGACTCCATGACGCCCATCAGGACGTGTTTGCTGCTCGCAGCTTCTAATTCCTGGACATAAGAAACAAGAAATACAGACAAGAACTTTTTTCAGTATGAACAGCTGACTACTTGTTCCACTGTCCTTTAGAAAATTCATTTTAAGAAGCAACATAAACCCAAACCATTATAGTACTGGTGGCAGATCAGAAACTCCATGTTGCCTAGCAGTAGTTTGTATAAACACGCAGCTGGATTGAATTCCTCCTCTGCTGACTAATAAATATTGGAAGCGGTCCTGCGTTATCTCTTGGTTAGTCAGTTAAAGAGGGAGACACAGTTCGGGTCGTCTTATTCGTGTCTGATGAGCAAAAACAATAGTTGATGCAAAAAAATGCATGCAACTAAGTTTGATTCATGTTTTTTGTTTAACTGTTCACATTCAGCATTTTTTTATTTTATTTTTTTACTAATTTCAAAATATTCCTTTACAGTGTGTGTTGGAAATTATCCTCAGCTACTACCACACCCAATTTTACAGTTCAGTATTTGTGAAACTGGCTGAGTTAAGGGGTTGTAGGCTTTTTTTGGGTAACAGATACGTTTGTTTTCCGGTGGTGGCCATCTTGAATCACATTGGCTTCAAAAGCCAGTGAGTTGGAGACGTCCATTTAAAGAGTTTGGTTAAAATGTGCCCTATGAGTTCTGAGATATTTTGCTGACAGACAAACAAATGCACACACAGACACAGGAAAAAGCATAATTGCTCTTTTTCTCTTCAGCAGTGGGCGATAAAAACCGAAAAAGTGAATGTAATAAATAATTTAGTCTTTGTTTGCAGGACCGTCACTATGGAGGGTTTAATGCAGCGGCTGGAGCAGGCTGTGACTCGCCTGGAGCACATGTCCGTCATGATGCAGCCTTTCAGCAGCATGGCTAATGGGAGCTGTGCCAATGGCATCGACGGAGGTGAGTGTGCGATCGAAAATGTTTGGGACTTCAAATATTTTCCGTCTTGCAGTGTTCCTGAGTTTCAAAGAGTAAATAAACAGGGACTTCTGTGTCTTTTTCCAGGTCCGTCTCAGAGTGTGGAGGTTTTTGATGTTCTACTCAAAGGTCCGGTGTCGGACTACCTGAACTACAGCCGAGCTGTAGGAAGCGAGGTGGAGACACACGTGAGTCCTCTAATGAAAAGAGACTTGTCCCAGTGATTGATATAATGTACTGAATTCATACTGTAGCCTACAACCAAATATTCAGCTTCTACAGGAGATGGGGGCTTTCACTTTGTAAATTAAAACTTAAAAATATTTCAGTTTTACTAAAAATATTTTATCCATTAGAAACACAGATTTTCTCAGTTCCTTAAAACCATTTTTTTCCAAGACCTGCTTCATTTTACTTTCTTAATTTTAGTTAGCCTTTTGCTACATTCAATTCCTAGCTAGCCTTTTGATACTTTTAACTACGGTACATTTTTGTACGTTTGGATTTTAGCTAGCTACTTGCCTACTTCAAGCTAGATTTTTTACATTTTTAGCTAGCTTTTTTTAACTTTTAGCTATTAGCTTTTGACTAGTATTTCACCACATTTAGCTAGTGTTTTATTACATTAAGCTTTTGGCTACCCTTATGCCTCTTTAGCTTTAGCAATTTGATGTTGTATGTAGCCCTCTGCCATTTTAGCTTTCAGCTGATTTTAGCTTGCATTTAGCTAATTTTAGCTTCTAGCTACCATTTTGCTGTTTTTAGTTGGCTTAGTTTTATCTAGCCCCTGGGCAACATTATTTTTACCTAGCCTGTTGCAGCAATAATTTTAAATAGCGTTTTGCTACATTTGGCTTTTAGCTAGTGTTTTGCTACTTATCGCTTTCAGCTATCATTTTGCTTCTTTCAACTTCCACATAGCATTTGGCCACTTTTGGCTTTCGGATAGATTTTTGTTACTTTTTTAATTCTTGGCTAGCCTTTAGCAACATTTATTCTTCTACTAGCCTTTTTTTACATTTACTCTTTAGCTAACTTTTTGATACTTTAACTTTTTAGTATTTTGCTAATCTTAGCTAGTACCGGTATTTTTTTAATTGTCATGTCAATAGCCTTTTGCTACTTAGTTTTTAGCTAGTGTTTTGGTGCTTAAAGCTTTAAAGACCGTGTAAAGTGAAATTAAATGTGTGTTTTTAGTTTGTCACATGGCATAAATATGTGTTATTAATCACCCATTTAAATCTGACTGATTAAAAACATTGTTTACCTTATAAAATTAAGTCTCAAAAATCATGAAAAAACATGATTTTGCCTTGGTCTGGAACGCTAGGGGCGTGTCAGTGCGTGGGCGTGGTTTCAGGCAGCTGCGCTCGTCCTGCTCGTGTCCCACAGTGGAGAGGCAGACAGCAGAGCCAGTAAACCTGCTCTGTTTTTATCCGAGTTCTGTCTGTAACAGCAGCTACTTTTTCCAAGAGTTACGCTGTTTTTGTAAATAGTTTTCTTGTGTGTTTTTAATCTGGAATGAATTTAAAAAAAAAAAAAAAAAGAGTTGCACCATGCGGGATTTGAACCCGTGGGCTTTGGGACGGAAGGCAAGCGCTCTAACCATTGTCCCAACCAGGCATTACAGATACTCAGCATAAAACGACGCAGTATAAAAACATGTTATGATTTGTACGGGTGCCCTGACCATTGCGACATCCAGGGAAGATGCACGAACGAGGCATAATTGATTAGCTAGCTAACAATGAACAAAATATCTATGCTATTGCTATCTGATGCTATCTGCGATTCGCGAGTGAACGGCTCCACCGAGGCGAATTTATACGGCTGGAGCTGCAGGGGGTGGGGCTATACTAATGAGGACCGCGTGACGAAACGCGGTCCCGTTTAAAACACGCCTAAAAAATCCTGAAATAGAAATATGTTTATACACAGTTTGCTCTATAACTCCAAAATTAATTGAGCTACAATTTTGAGACTTTTTACTCATTTACAAGATTACAATTATGACATTTATAATGTTTATTGAAGAAAATGTTGAAATTCACTTTACACGGTCTTTAATGTTAGTTTCAATTTCTTCAGCTACTTTCAGCATACATTCAGCTGTTAAGTGTTCACATTTCTCAACAGCTAAAGGCTCCACAGACAAAACAAGGCCTGGTTTGAAAATAAATGTGAGAAATGTTGTGCCAGGTGGCGGGCGATGTCCTTTAAGGAATGCTGTTTTCATTTTAAAAAATATCTTTTTTGTTCCAGTCACTGTCTGTCACCGACGTCTCTTGGTTTAGCATTAGCATCTCTGAAGTTTGTTTGTATGGTATGTGTTTGACCTATAAATTTCCAACCATTTATCTACTGTTTCTGAGTGAAACTGATCAAATCTTCTGCTCCTTATTGAACGTTGTCTGATTTTGTGCCAGATTTTTACTTGTTGTGCGAAGGAGCGTTAAGCTCTTCAGAATGGTTCCTCTTAAAATGGGATCATTTCTGGATACAGTGCAGCCAGCGTTTATCCCACTGGGCACCAGTGTATAAACAGAAAGGATTGTTCCACTTTAGATTCCACTTAGATAGGCACAGGTCTGGAAAACTGAAGGGTATTGAGGTGTGTGTGTGTATGTGTGTGTGTGTGTGTG
>JBBPBX010042192.1:0-28512 GCA_038048925.1 Garcialebias charrua
GAAGGGCTTCATCAGTCTGAGGTGTCACAAACAAACTGTTTTCCCTACTAAGGAGTACACTCCTATAGTGGACCAACCAGTTTGCTGGTGATTAGATGGTTTCTGGCAGCGTTGTAATCAAGACCACCTAACCCGAAACCAAGACCTATACATTAGGGGTGTAACGTACACGTGGGTGTACCGAACCGTTTCGGTACGGGGCCTTTGGTTCAGTCCACCTGCGTACCGTTTCAGTTATTTTTTCACGCATTAAATTTTATTAACGGGAGATTATGCACCACGGAACTAAAATTCCTAAGCGTGTTTCAGCACGGCGCAATTATCTTGCAGCATGCGTAGCATTAGCATCCTAGCATTTCATGTTTGGGAACATTATGGCTTTCTTGTTAAAAGACGTGAACAAATCCAAAGCTGTGTGTCGATGTCGTTTCACGGAGATTGGGTCGGCTGCAGGCAACACGTCTAACTTGTTAATACTCTTGAAACAACATCATCTGAACATGAACGTCTCTTCTGCAAGAAAAGCAGCTTGTTGCAAAGATCGATAACAGCAGCATTTAAACAACCTTCATCAGGTAATTCAGAGCGGTCCAGATCAATAACACAAGTTGTAGGAGTTTTTAAAGCTCTGGATCTACATCTGAATGTTGTTGATTCACCGGCTTTAAAGTTCTTGAGCCCCGCTGCCTACGACATCCATCACGTCAACACTTCAGACAAAAAGTTCAGAACTTTATGAAAAAGCTAAACCTGATTTGTCAACAAGCCCTGGAGCTGATTAAAGCCCTGCCCTGATGATGATGATGATGATGATGATGATGATGATGATGATGATGATGATGATGATGATGATGATGATGATGATGATGATGATGATGATGATTGTGACAGAGAGATTCAACCACCTCAAAACAACCGTTCTAGAAGAGGTATTGTTATTTTATTATTATTATCTAATTAACTTTTTATTTTTTTATTTTTTTAAGTTATAATCTTATCCACCTTATTCCTACGCCCCATGATGCTTTGCGCGAATTATGTGAACGACTTCCGCCGAAAGTCAGAACCGGCACTTTTGTTACACGCTAGCAACGCGCTAACCGGTTTTCGTCAGAGGTTTTAGGTCATAAAATATGTGGGAACACAAAATTTACAGCATTGAAATTCATAGTTAATTAAATAAAACTTTTGGGTATAGTTATTGATGAGAAGCTGACATGGAAATCTCATGGAAATTACTTAAGAATAAAAATAACAAAATCAATTACATTATTGTATAAAGTAAAATAGTTTTTGAATGACAAAGTTTTGAATATATTGTATAATGTAATGATTGTTCCATATTTAATCTGTTGTATTGAAGTTTGGGGAAAAGCATGCAAAACTTTTACAAATCCTATTTTTATTTTACTAAAAAGAGCTGTAAGAATTATTATTAGGAAGTGCTATGGTCACCCAACAAATATATTATTTCATCAATTGAAATTATTAAAATGTTATGATTTGGTTGAACATAGTATTTTACAAGTCATGTATAAAACTAAAAAAAATATTACCCCCAAATATTCAATTACATTTTGTTTAAAAAGTTATTAAACCCTGAAGGGAATGTAAATGTTTGTAAAATCTTCATTTAGAACTAGTGTGAAGGAGCTGAGTTTAAATCAGGAAACAGGATTGTGTTGACTTGATATCATCATAAACATTTATAAAACTATTTATATGTTTTAAAAGATGATTAAATCAAAGTTGTTGGGAAGGTGTGGTGCAGGTGAAGTGAAGGTTGTTTGTAGTTATTTTGTATTTTTTAAACAAGGGGCAGATATTATAACACTATTTTCGTCTTTCTGCACCTTTTCATTCAGTGTTTTTCTTTCTTTTTATTCTGATGAATCTGTTTTATTTTCAATTAAAAAAAACATGCAGCGCTGCTGGGGCTGTTTGTTTACGTCGTAGTTTCAGGGAAACGTTGGCTCAAACTTTATTCTTCATCTTCTGACTCATCATATTCTATCGAGTGGAAACTCTTCAGATTAAACAAGTTAGAATAGATGTTTCCACCGCTAGTTAGAACGACTCTGTCACGTTTTGAAAAATAAACACAAACCGAGTAAGACTCGCTGCAGATGAGACCTGCAGTAAAACCGAACTACGTCCACACCGACGAATTAGTCTTTCCTCTCATCAGTGATGTCGTCTCTTTCTCTTCGCTTGTGAAACTTTGTTCAGTCACATTCTGACGGTCATGAGCACTCGTTTGACTCGTTTTGAAGCGAAAACTTAACGCGCTTTGGAGACTAGCTTAGCTTTTAGCCTGCTACCGCTAACGCCTGCTGCTGGACTGAGCGCTGCGTAACAACGACGTCATCACGCACGTTTTGTGTCACAGCTTTTTCTGTCCGGGCGGGTTGTTGAAGCAGCCGCTCCAACCCGAACAGAAAGAGAAAAACGTCAGAAAAAGTTGTAAAATCCTATCGAAATATCGAAAATATGCTTAAACTTCATATCATCGTTATTGAATAAAAGTATATCGCGATATTTATCGTTATTGAATTATCGTCCAGCACTAAAACAGGCGCTCGCTTTCAATGCTTGTGCATGGGGCAGAGAGGTAGGTTCAGGCAAGTAGAGCATGATGAGTGAAACGATTTTCATTGATTCTCCAGTAGACCAATGGGTCCTGGCTCCTTTCGACAGGAACCTCCGATAGGTAGTTCTGTACCTGCATAGCTGAAGGGCTGGCCAGCTGTTGCTCCTTTTCAATGTTCTCCTTTAAGATTTCGTTGTGAACTGCAAACAGTAGACTACACCTTTTTGCTGCAGATTCATCGATGTCAGGAGGTCCCACTTCAGAGAATGTTCCTGCAGCAGGTGTGCATCTGGTCCCCCCCTCTGCTGAGAAGTAGTGATTCTTGTACCTTGTTTTGCATAAACAAAGAAAGATGGGTCAATCATTGTGTTTTGTATACATTAAAAGTTTTTTTTTTAAATTGCATGTAAATAAAGAAATGCATATAAATGCATTTCTTTATTTACATGCAATTTTAAAAAACATTTAAATTAATTTAAAATAAACATTTCTTGATTGAAATTTTCAATAAAGAAATTTTTATGTTAAATTTAATTTAAATGTTTCTTGAAATATAGTAGTAGGCTAAAAGTAATTGTGACTAAAATATAATATTCACAGTTACTTGCCTTGGATCCAGAATAGTGGTCAAGATGTACAGAAGCTCATGCAGCATCTTCTCACAACAGCCTCCAACAATGTAGTTTTGGCTTTACCCACACCACGGTCTGTGCTTGCTTGCCTCTCCAAAATCCGTTTGAGTGCAGTGATGGCTGGGATTACAGTTTAAGAGTACTTGATTACGTTCGAATTCTTCGTCAATCCACTGTGCAGTACAATTTAACATGGACATTAAACTTACATCAGAAGTCCAGATGTCTGTTGTAAAGCTGAGTAGCTTTTAGCAGGCTGTGGGTGTCTCTCAAAACTTGGCTGAACAACTCCAGAAATGTAACATAAGAAAAATGTCTCCGCCTTGGCATGTTATATTGTGGGCTCACATGCTGCATTAAGCTTCTAAAACTTTTGTCCTCAACGACTGAAAAGGGCTGGTCGTCTAATGCCATGAACTCCATCACTTTCCTCGTGGTAGCTTTGCTCTTTTCATGCTCATAAAAGTTAACATCGACCCACCGACTGGCTCTTTGATAGCGTTAGCTTTAGCTTAGCATTAGCTTGGTTGCTCGCTTCAAACGTTGCACACTTGGCTGCGTGGTGATTTCTTAAATAGCGAACAAGGTTTGTTGTATTAAAGGTTTTTGTTGTGGCTCCACCACGACTTACTTCGGCTTTACACACGTTGCAAATTGCGATCTTTTGCTCATTTTAAAATAGTAGAACTTCCAAACAGACAACATGGCTGCTCCGAGTGACCTGTGTTGACTGTGTTAACGCGCATGTGCAGACGTGACGTGGTGAGCGGGTCTGTTAGTCAGCCCCCCTCTCCGTCCCCTCTCACAGCAGTACAAAAAGGGACAGCGGCTGATTTTCAGACCTTTGCGGAGGAAGATGCGATCGGTGGATAAAATCGGCTTCTCATTTAACGATCGGCCGATCGCCGATTTCCTCAAATTAAGGAAATCGGGGCCGATCGATCGGCCGGCCGATTTATCGGTGCATCCCTAATTAAAATGTCACCTGTTCATTGGGTAAAGTTAATATTCTTATTTTTATATGTGCAGTTGAGTGTCACCATTGTTTAGTAAAATGGCATGTTGTGTTACAAATAAAACTAAATAAAAAATTAACAAATTAAAAGTCAATTGCACCCCTAAAGTCACTGTGATAAATTGTCACATTCATTTCATTATCTTAGCCACAGGAGTGAATTTAAAAACAGGATGATGTCTATATGAACTAGTTGAATGAGGTGTCTCTAAAATATCCTGATGCATGATCAATCATTTCAACAATTTTTTAATCTGTCCACAGGACCTGACTTTATTTTGTTAGATGCCTCTAAAACAGTTATTGAATCAAGTGTTTACATGTAGGTAAACATAGATGTTTTAACAACTTGTTAAAATACACCAGAATGCAGGAAATGGCATCTACTTTATTCAAAAAATTCTGGCAAAACATTTAAGAAATGAGTATTTACTGTTAGCAAAATGTTTTACTGTATTTGGCTTGCTGCTGCTGTTTTTTGTTAATTTTTTGGTTGACACAATCTTTCCTATTTATGTTCTCATTAAATTAGGTTAGTAAATTACTTTTACCTGAAGCATGTTAAAAAAAATTACAAAATCTTTCGGGGGGGCACCGTTTTGGCGCAACATTTGTCACCTTTTTCATCCTTTCAGAGTTTGCAGGTATGACATAATGACAACTACCTTGAGTCTGTGTTGGTCCAAAAACGGTTCTGAAATGTCCGAATTATGTGGCCACACCAATGGAACGTGCCTGAGTAAAATCCCATAGATCTGATCCATCCAAGGCATTTGAGTCTGGGTACAGGCACAAACCAAGCTATCATAAAGGCAAGCAGCATGATTGGGTCCCAATTTGCTGATGACGACTTCCTTGATTGTAGATAAAACCAGCAACCAGCTGAATCCAAAAAGCAGGAACCAGTTATCGTAAATCCAATTAAATATGTGTCCTTAAAATCCACAGATGGCAGCAGAGATAGACACATCATCAAGTCTTCAAGTCAATGAGCTATCCAGCTGCATGTTTGCCAACAGGGCAAATCGGCACACCTAAAGCCTGTTTTCCCTTTGAAGAAATGTTATCAATTGTGTTGCGGGACCAACTGGCCAAATAAGTCCATAATTGTGGTTCGGAAGATATGCAAGAGAGGCTCAGAAGCAGTTTCACAGACAGACAAAGCAACAAAGCAAAGCAGAGTGGGAGGGGAAGTGTCCAACCTCAGCTGGAGCAAGTGGTGGTTTATACCTGCACAATATGTAGCTACTTTGTAAAATGTGCCCTTGAGGGAAAAGTGTAATCTAGATTAAAAGTGTGGATCATTGTAATCTGAATTAAAAATACAGATCCTTGTAGTGAAGCCTTCGTCTTCAACCATTGACAGAGGCCTCATGCCAGTGACGAACATTTTACCCCAAAATTACACCACACGCGTCACGGCTCCGCCCCGCTCCGGTCCGACCTCCGCAGCAAATACGCACCCATTATAATCAATGACAGAATTTACACTGGCTCCGCACGGCGGCGGTGAGCTGCGGCGAGCGGACGGCACTCCGTCAAAATTAGAAATTTTTCTATTTCTGCCGGACGCCGGAGCTGTGCCGGAGTCAACTTTTGAAGATTACGTCGCACCAACAGGAAAAGGAACGAGCACAACATCCGTATTTACAAAATAAAATCACCACGGGCGGACTAATCCTAGCTCTATACGGATTTATTTGTACAAAAATGCTGTCAAACTATCATTTATGACTATTCTATGACTAAACTATTATATTTATGACTATGACTACGCCTACAAACGCAATACAAGAAATAAATAAATAAAAAAGTATTTTATTCTGAAATGTAAACATCACTTCCTGTTGCTCAAACCATGTAGCTCATTTACGAGAGAAGATCAAGGCAGCAGTCTCTCTACAGTTGTTCTCCTTCTTCCACCGAATGAATTGTTTTGTTCTGACTTACTTATTTATCACTTGATTTATCGCGCGATCTCGCACGTGTCTTGGAGCGGCGCATCCAGGCGGACCTGAGCGGAGCGGAGGCAGTGGGAATTGGACTCGTTCAGCTGCGACCTGCGGACCGGAGCGGGGCGGAGCCGCGTGCAGTGTAAAGCCGGGGTAAGGATGCTTTCAGTCAAGACAGCTGCTTGTTTTGGTGTGCATGATGTCTTTCCATCATGATGGCTGTCATTGTTTGTTGTTGTTTTCTGGAATACGAAAGAGTTTACCATATTCGTCGGTGTATAATACGCGGGTTTTTTGCTCATTTGAATGTCCTGCATGTTAAACACCGAAGCGTATTATTTATGGATTTTTCCCCCATATTTTTAGACCCATTTTTCGCTCTGAAATTGCAGTTTTTCGTTTTGGCCAAAAAATGGTGCAGTACATCTTTTGTCCGCTAGGGAGACCAGACCGTTTCTAGCTCATGTGTCCGAAAAAAGCCTCCTCTGGTCGGACTGACTCTGTCGCTGCCCGCCCCTGCTCTGGATGTAGCTGCATTTAGCTGTGAGGTCCGACCCGCCTGGCGCCTGCATAAAATTTGGCAAACTTTTTTTTTTTTAAATCCAGCTGATTTTAACATTTCGTTAGTTTGGTTCAGCTCAGGAGCGCGTCTGCTATGAAGTCAGGTAAGAAATATTTTTTTAAGCGTTTATTTAGCTAAATTTAAAGAAAGAAAGCGTCCGGTCCGAACCGCCTGCCTAAAATTCAGCGAAATTTAAAAAAATAATAATAATCCAGCTGATTTGAACATTTCGTTAAGCTCAGGAGCCTGTCTTCTATAAAGTCAGTTAAGAAATATATTTTTTCTCGCAAAGAAATAATTGTTTTTACCGTGTTTCCTTGTGAAGTTCTTCGTACTTGCTTGCTTCTGTCGCCGCCATTTTAAACAGGGCAAATGAGGCGGTGACGCGTCGCGTAGCGGTGACGCGTATTAAACACCGAAGCGTATTATGTACAATTTTTTCTTGTTTATTCTTAATAATTGGACAAAGCATATTAAACACCGGTGCGTATTTTACAACGGCAAATACGGTATATGTATTATAGCATAATTTACAGCAACTCAAGAAATGCCTTGTTTCACTTAGTGTTAGGTTAAGGCAAAGGTAGCTCAAAGAGCAATTAAACACACACACACACACACACACACAATACTGAATTGTGCACATTTGAGTAGATGTATTAAATTACTTTAGATCCTATTTAAATGCAAATCATCCTGCCATACTAGCAGTGTATTCACTCAGACTTTGTTGGCAAATTAAAACGTGAAGCGTAATCATTAAATTATTATCATCGTTGTGTTAGATTTATTTATAAATCACATTTAAACACTGCTTGTACCAATTAAATAAAAAGTAACACACACATACTCTATCAGTCATTAATCAGATAAACAAGCAGCAACTTCAGCTACCAGAGAGACTGACGTTACATTTTCTCACTTGGAAACAGAACAATGTGGTTTAATGTAGAGACTTATCTGCCAACACATGACGAGTTGGGAGTGAGATGTTTTGTATCTGCTGCTGAGCTCCTTCAGCCTCCTCATGACTCTGACATGTTTACGTTAATCTCCGTGGTTTTCCCATGTCATGTTGTCACTTTTCAAAGCTGCATGTTGTGCAGTTTTTAACTTTGTGAAGTGTGAAGTGCTCCCACACTTTTAAAGACTTGGGTTGAAAAGTTTTCTCCTCGTCTGTCATTTGTAAAATGTACTTAATTTCCTTTGAAAACAACGCCTCTGCTCTGCTTCCGCCTTCCCCTTCGCTCTGTTCAACTCACGCTGCAGAGTAAAAAAAAATGTTATTCAGTCAGCCAGCAGTGACAATGCCTTGCAGGTGAACAAAACAGCTCTTCAACACTGTGAGAGAGACATAATTGCATGACACAATGAATCAATAATGAAATTCGTTGCCAACACTTTTAATAATCGATTTTTATCATTTTTATTGATTCGTTGTTGCAGCCCTAATGTTGTTTGCCATCATACTCCGTTGAATTTAAAAAAAAAGTCCTGTTTTAAATCAATTTAGTATTTTTTTTATTCCAGACGTCAGATCTTAGTTGAGATGACTTGCTGAGCGCAGCATTCCCTTTACCATCCATTCTGTGTATGCGCGCAACGCGCTTGAACTTTTAATTGGATGTGTTGCACTTTACTGTTAGAAAATAAATTCTCAAGTCCTTATCTCAAGTCCTTTAAATTGATATTGTTAAATTTAAATGCAATCAATCTAAAATCAATTAAATCAGTTTTTTTACCCAGCCCAGGTGGATGATACCTGAGTCAAAATCCAAGCTAAGGAAGTAGAAGCATTCACCAGGCATGCAGGGTCTGATGGCACTCAAGCACTTTGGTAACAGTTCCTGTTTTAAATGTGCTATACAAATAAATCTGACTTGACTCTGGCACTGTGCCGGATCACTGGTGTACCTGCGGATAAAAATAGAGTTCGCCAAGAGATTTAACAGACATTTCTCTGGATTTAACAGAGGTGCAGCTTACACTCCCAACCACACTAGATAGACCTACTAACCAGTCAGAAGTAGGGTGGTGCCTGGCCTTGGGTCTTGGCAAAACTGATTCAGATCCAGCAGTGGTTCTGTGTGCTGTTGAATGTCTCTGTTTCCTGGGCTGCTTTAGTGCACGGTCTGACCTGGACTGAAGTTCAGGGGCCTACAGCATTGGGGACTATATTGTTTTGAGGTCACGTGATGAGCTGAAATACATCGTCTTGTAACTTGTCAGGTTTTCTGTCAGTCATTTCACATGCATGTTTGTGGTGCTGATCCAAATAAGAAATGACCCACGTGGGCTCACTGGCCATGAGCTGACCTATCAGAATGTGTGTTGCTAGAATGGAGGCGTGTGCCTCAATTATTGACTGACAGCTGCCCACATGTCGTGTAAGAAACTCAAGAGCGTTGCTCAAAATAAAAGAATATATTTGTCAGAACAAGTTTGAAAAAAGAACTGGAGACCATACTGAAGCTGGCAGATTTTTAAAAACATCTGTCAGAGAAGCTGAACCCACAGGAGGACGCTCCCTGACTCTTCCACCACCTGAGGGAGAAGAAGATGAGGCGTGGCCCCAGCAGGTGTTGTTACAGTACATTAGCTGGAGAGGAGAAGAGAGGTAGAGCTGGGGAGAAGGGAGGAGCACAGGAGGAGCAGAGAGACGATCAGGCAACGAGACAAATCTGATTAATTTTATAACGGTGACCCGCGGCAGCGTGCACATCCAGTCTCGGTATACTTTGCTGTTTCTGTTGCTTTAGTTTTTGGAAATAAACAATATTAACACTAAAATAGGCACATAAAAAAGTTAAGTCTGGTCCTCTGGATGGGTTTAAAAAAATTGTATAAACGTCCATTGGACCAGACCTAACTTGTTTAGATTTTTCTACCTGGATTATTGAGCATGCATCAGGATACTGAAATATTTTAACAAAACTAAAAGGAAAAAAATGCCTGAAGAAATGAGAAGAAGTGTGGTGTCCATTTTTAAGAACAAGGGTGATGTACAGAGTTGTAGCAACTACAGGGGAATTAAGTTGATGAGCCACACGATGAAGATCAGGTAGAGAGTTGTGGAAGGAAGACTTAGACAAGAGGTGACTATCTGTGAGCAGCAGTATGGTTTCATGCCAAGAAAGAGCACCACAGATGCATCTTTGCTTTGAGGATGTTGATAGAGAAGTACAGAGAGGGTCAGAAAGAACTCCATTGTGTGTTTGTGGATTTAGAAAAAGCATATGACAGGGTACCAAGAGAAGAGGTGTGGTATTGCATGAGGAAATCTGGAGTGGCAGAAAAGTATGTTAGACTGGTACAGGACATGTATGAAGACAGCAGGACAGTGGTGAGATGTGCTGTAGGAGTGACAGATAGCTTCAAGGTGGAGGTGGGATTGCATCAAGGATCGGCTCTGAGCCCCTTCTTGTTTGCTCTGGTGATGGACCGACTAACAGATGAGGTCAGGCAGGAATCCCCATGGACTATGATGTTTGCAGATGACATTGTGATCTGTGGTGAGAACAGGGAACAGGTGGAAGAGAACTTGGAGAGGTGGAGGTATTCACTTGAAAGAAGAGGAATGAAAGTCAGCCGTAGTAAGACAGAGTACATGTGTGTGAATGAGAGGGAGGCTGGTGGAACAGTGAGGCTACAAGGAGCAGAGGTCACAAAGGTGCAGGACTTCAAGTACTTGGGGTCCACTGTCCAGGAAAATGGGAAATGTGGTAAAGAGGTGAAGAAGAGAGTCCAGGCAGGATGGAGTGGATGGAGAAAAGTTTCAGGAGTGATTTGTGACAAAAAGGTGTCAGCAAAGGTCAAAGGAAAAGTTTACAAGACAGTGGTGAGACCAGCTATGTTGTATGGTCTAAGGGAAAAGCCGTAAGAAGAAGAAGAACAAAACTAAAAGAAAGGTGTGTCTCTGTTTAATTTGTGATCCCCCCCCCCCACACACACACACATAAAAACTCCAAATGTTCTCTCTGTGGAGGATTCATTTTTAGGTGTTTGTAGTTCATCATAAATATCTGCAAATTTGAGCCCTACACTGTATTAAATCATTATTGTGTGAGTGGTGGCTCAGAGATTAGAGGTGGGCCTGTGATCGGAAGCCCGCCGGTTCAACTCTTGGTACTGATGACATCAAAATGTAGGTGGGAATGATGAAACACCCACACCTGCTTCAACCCTCATTTCCTCCACTCTGGGCCCTTGAGCAAGGCCCTTAACCCCCACCATCTGCTCCTCCAGCAGCCGTATAGCAGCTCTGTGCTCCACACAGAAGTCTGTGGTTGTGTCAGGAAGGGCATCCGACGTAAAAATAATTATGAAATATACAGCAAATGCTTCCTTCTCAATAACAGGAGGTTTGCCTGTATTATTACCAATCATGTGGTTTTTAATTTTCAAGTTTTTTTTATAGTAACAATAAAGTTTATAAGTTGTCATTTGTAACAGCAACCTTCATAATGAGCAAGTTTATTCTCAGTGGTAAAACTCCTAAAGGTTGACGCTGGAAGGTTGATTTCGCTGTTACTTAACTTTGTTAAATTTAAAAGGATGATATTAAAAATAACTTTTGTCATAGGCGCTCCTTTGTTCAGAATAAAATAACAATTTTTTTCTGCCTTTAAAATTGTTCTTTTGTAGGAATGAGTTGGTATTAATGTATTATGTAGACAGAGGATGGTGATTGTGAGGGTAAATTGTGTGTGCATGCATGCGTGTGTGTTTGTGTGTGTGTGTGTGTGTGTGTGTGTGTGTGTGTTTTGAAGTAAAATTGTCCTTAATGTTCATGTGTTTCAGTGGTTCCTGCCTCTGTTAAGAGCTGATTAAGAAGAAGAAGTTCCTCAAGACTGAAGGCCTGATGTTTACCAGCAGGACCCAGAGCCTCTTATCATAAAGTGGAAGAAAAGACCCTTAGAACAGTCTGGTGGGTGACCAACTAAATATGGAGGAGACTGATATGAGGTTTTTGGTCACTACAGTTTCTTTAAAGAGTGAGGAGGGTAAAAAAAACGTAACAGGCAGAAAACCAGATTTAAAAACGCACAAAGGCAGTTCGAGCTCTTCACAGACTGACGTTAATGAGGACGATGAAGAGGATGGTGAAATGACCATTCCTGACTCTCTGCTAAAGAACTCATCAGACTCTGAATCAGAACGTGAAGACAGTATGAAAGACTGGAAGGAGAGCAGGGCTCCTGAATCAGAAGTAAAAACTGTCAACAAATCTTTGAGCTGCTCTGAGTGTGGTAAGCAGTATGTCAGTAACCGGACTCTTCAAAGACACATGACAAGTCATTCAGGAGTGAAGTCTTCAAACTGTCTGCTTAATAAGAGATGTGTTGGAAAGAAGATAAATGTAGAGTCATGCAGGAAAGTCCAAGCAAGGCCAAAATTAATAAGCTGTGATGACTGTGGTAAAAGATTTACTTCCAAATCAAAATTAAACTCACACATGAGAGTCCACACAGGAGACAAACCATTTCCTTGTGAACTTTGTGGACATAGATTTAGTCAGAAGACAAATTTAAACACACACATGAGAGTCCACACAGGAGACAAGCCGTTTCCTTGTGATCTTTGTGGACAAGGATTTAGTCAGAAGACACAGTTAAACTCACACATGAGAGTCCACACAGGAGACAAGCCGTTTCCTTGTGATCTTTGTGGACAAAGATTTAGTCAGAAGGCAAGTTTAAACTCACACATGAGAGTCCACACTGGAGACAAGCCGTTTCCTTGTGATATTTGTGGTCATAGATTTAGTCAAGAGTCAAATTTAAACTCGCACATGAGAGTCCACACAGGAGAGAAGCCGTTTCCCTGTGATCTTTGTGGACAAAGATTTAGACAGAAGGAGAGTTTAAACTCACACATGAGAGTCCACACAGGAGACAAGCCGTTTCCTTGTGAAATTTGTGGACAAAAATTTAGTCGGAAGACACGTTTAAACTCACACATGGGAGTTCACACAGGAGACAAGCCATTTCCTTGTGGACTTTGTGATCAAAGATTTAGGCATAAGGCAAATTTAAACAAACACATTAGAGTCCACACAGGAGACAAGCCGTTTCCTTGTGATCTTTGTGATCAAAGATTTAGTCAGAAGGCAAATTTAAACAGACACATGAGAGTACACACAGGAGACAGGCCATTTCCTTGTGAACTTTGTGGACAAAGATTTAGTTGGAAGACACATTTAAACTCACACATGAGAGTCCACACAGGAGACAAGCCGTTTCTTTGTGATCTTTGTG
The DNA here is from genome assembly GCA_038048925.1 of Garcialebias charrua. Lineage (NCBI taxonomy): Eukaryota > Metazoa > Chordata > Actinopteri > Cyprinodontiformes > Rivulidae > Garcialebias > Garcialebias charrua. The sequence goes on from JBBPBX010042192.1 coordinate 13,009, forward strand.
GTCATAGATTTAGTCGTGAGGCAGATTTAAACAAACACATTAGAGTCCACACAGGAGACAAGCCGTTTCCTTGTGATCTTTGTGGACAAAGATTTAGTCGGAAGTCACATTTAAACTCACACATGAGAGTCCACACAGGAGACAAGCCGTTTCCTTGTGAACTTTGTGGACAAAGATTTAGTCAGAAGACACATTTAAACTCACACATGGGAGTGCACACAGGAGACAAGCCGTTTCCTTGTGATCTTTGTGGACAAAGATTTAGTCAGAAGACAAATTTAAACAGACACATGAGAGTCCACACAGGAGACAAGCCGTTTCCTTGTGATCTTTGTGGACATAGATTTAGTCAGAAGGCAAGTTTAAACTCACACATGAGAGTCCACACAGGAGACAAGCCGTTTCCTTGTGATCTTTGTGGACATAAATTTAGTCAGAAGGCAAGTTTAAACTCACACATGAGAGTCCACTCAGGAGACAAACCATTTCCTTGTGATCTTTGTGTACAAAGATTTAGTCATAAGTCAAGTTTAAACTCACACATGAGAGTCCACATAGGAGACAAGCCATTTCCTTGTGATCTTTGTGGGCAAAGATTTAGTCAGAAGGCAAGTTTAAACTCACACATGAGAGTCCACACAGGAGACAAGCCGTTTCCTTGTGATATTTGTGGTCATAGATTTAGTCAAGAGTCAAATTTAAACTTGCACATGAGAGTCCACACAGGAGAGAAGCCGTTTCCTTGTGAAGTTTGTGGACAAAGATTTAGTCAGAAGGCAAATTTGAACTCACACATGAGAGTCCACACAGGAGTGAAAACTTTCTACCAGAAAATATTAAAATAATTATTATAGGCCATGAGATGCAATATACCATAAAAGCAGTAACCAAAAAAATAATAAAAATAATAATAAATACATCCAAAAAAGCTATAGATAGATTAAAGGAAGACTTAGATAAACAAAATTGGTAAAACGTGTATGTTGATGTGAATATATCATATGATATGTTTATGAATATTTTAGAAACTATTTGAAAAAAATTGTCTGCAAATAAATTATACTAGGAAAAATAATGTTGACCAACCATGGATGACGAAAGGATTGAGAAATGCTTGCAAAAATAACTGTATTTGTGCTTTTTGAAATCAAGAACACGGGAATCTGAAGAAAAATATAAGAGGTATAAAAACAAATTAGTAGGGATTATAAGAAAACACAAAAAGGAATATTATAGTGGTTTAATAAATAAAAGTATTGGTGATATTAAAGCAAAATGGCGAGTAATGAATAATGTTTTTTCAACAGGAAAATTTCCAGATAATATGAAAATAGCTAAAGTAGTACCTCTTTTTAAAGATGGTGATAAAAGTATATTTAACAATTAGAGACCAATATCCCCATTACCACAGTTTTCAAAAATTTTAGAAAAACCTTTTTTGATTAGATTAGACCAATTCATTGATCAACAAAATATTCAGAGTAATAGTTAGTATGGATTCAGAGCAAAAAACTCTACGTCAATGGCTATCATGGAATTGATGGAACAAATAACTACTGCTGTTGATCAAAAATGATATTGTCTAAGTATTTTTGATGATTTAAAAAAAGCATTTGATACTATTGATTATACCATTCTCGTTGACAAATTAAGTAAATATGGTGGTAGAGGACCAGCATTACAGTGGGTATCTAGCTATTTGAGAAACAGAAAACAATTTGTGCAAATAAATGATGTAAGACCCGACCTTTGCAAAATTACAGGTGGAGTCCCTCAGGTATGTTCGATAATTATGGTGAATTGTTCTTTTTTTTGTTCAGTTACTTGCAGATGATTGTTGTTTGATTGTTTGAAAGAGGGGGCAGATATAATAAGATTTTTATTTCTTCTTTCTGCTACCCTTCATTTTATTTATAAGTTGTATAAGCCTAGTTTGTAGGATTGTTTTGTGTTGTATTTTAAAATCAATAAATTTGAATACATAAAAAGATGCAACTGGTATCCTAACACCCAAATAACATTTGTTTTGATTTTGTAAAATATATTCTGTAACAATTTTCAACAAGTTACCAATCTATAATTTGCTCCTAGTTTCTTAATAATACTTTAAAAACAAACTACCGGGTAATTAAACCTTAGATCATAATTTGGACTATAGATGGTTCTAAAATACTGGTTCAGTGGTTGTGCAATATGTGGAGAGAACCAACCAACCAATCAAATTGTTTGTTTTTTCAAACAGTCAGACCCCATGAAATGTTGTTCATGTAATTCCTGAGAGAATTGTTATTTAATCAGTTAAGTTACTTGGTTAATTAACAGATCTCTCATGCAGATGATCTTATGCCCCTTTTTTACTGTCACGGCGCGGGTTGGATATTTCTGGCTCAGTGCCTTTTGCTTTAGTATTTTGGACCCGCTCTCCCCGAGAATTCTGGCCCTCCTTCTCAAGGGGCCCAAGCGAGCTGAGCCGTGACATCAGATATAGGATGCACCGATCTGCTTATTTATTTATTTATTTTACTTCCGGTCCGATCCCGATACTTAAATCTGAATATCGGCCAATATCAATCCAGTTCCAATATCAGGGTATCCGCGGGATTGTAAAAGGTAGTAAATAAAATTAACACAGAATATCGCCATTAAAAAGTATTAAAAAATAATAAACGTCATCTGACGAGGTATTAATTTTTGTAAAACCTACACAACTATATTTTTTCCATTCTGTCGGCTAAAAAATTCATGTGACTTTATTTATCTTTTTAATTTTAAGTTAGAGTAGGCCCTAAGCTAAATCAGTGACGTCATATCATTGGTCAGTGTGTGTTCGCACCTATGGCTGGCCGAGGGCTGACAGTTTCCAGAACCGTCATGGGGAAATGTAAGTTTTCAGACCTCTGGTTGGACGCCAGATTCAGAGACTGGCTTCAGCCAGTAAATGGCAAAAGCCGAGAGGCTTATTGTCATGTCTGAAAAAAGAAACAGGAAGGAGGAAGACGGCTCGTTTCTCTGAAATTTGACAAGAAAAGCACCTAAACAATTATTTGTTTGCTCGAAATTATAGCAAAGGTGTGTCTCAATCTAACATTTTCTTAATAAATGTACTGTAATGGTCAAATTAGCTGTATTTCGCCAGGATGTTGCAGCTGGATTGACGGTTCCAAGCAGAGAGCAGAATGAAGGTGGGGAGAGTATGGCAAGCCGATTGAGTCATTAAAATTTGGTGAAGATTCTCAGTCGTCCAGGACATGGTTACTTCTAAAAAAGTGCAAGAAAAAAAAGTATAAAGTATAGTCCAAAAAAGCTAAGTCTGGTCCTCTGGACATTCAAAACTCAAGAATGTCCAGAGGACCAGACTTAGCTTTTTTAGATTTTTCTACCTGGATTATTGAGCATGCATCAGGGTATAAAGTATAGTATAATAAATAAAGTCCAGTTGTTTTTGTCTTGAGCTTTTTTGAGTTTGTCATAGCCACATTTTCCTATTACAAGATACAACAGCCAACAAACAGCATGCCATACCACTATTACTACTCTGCTACCATGAAGTGGCTGAAAGTGGTACTGTTTCTCTTTTTTTTCAGTCAGAATGAATGGAAACGGTCATATCACAGAAAAAAAAAATATAATTATGGGGACAAAAAAATTATAGGCTGAAAAATATGGTAGTTATTATTTTTGTCCCTCTCTTTTTGAATTGTGCTTGTGTTCAGTGTTGAATTATTTTAATTAAACTGTTATGTTTTCAAGTTTAAGGTTTTTTGTTTGTCATTATAGATATGTTGTGTGTGGGAACAATGAAATAACTTTTTGTCTTGGGTTAGATTTAAATAACAAATAGGTCAGTGCTTTTATTGAGGCAAGAAGCAACTTGATGTATCCGGATTCCAAAAAAGTTGGGACACTAAACAAATTGTGAATTAAAACTGAATGCAATGATGTGGAGGTGCCAACATCAATATGTTATTCAGAATACAGTACAGTAAACACAAATCACAGATCAAAAGTTGAAACTGAGAGAATGTATCATTCTAAGGGAAAATAAGTTGTTTCAAAATTTCATGGCGTCAACAAATCCCAAAAAAGTTAGGACAAGTCCATTTTTACCACTGTGTGGCATCCCCCCTTCTTCTTACAACACTCAACAGACATCTGGGGACAGAGGAGAACCAGTTTCTCAAGTTTAGAAATAGGAATGCTCTCCCATTCATGTCTAATACAGGCCTCTAACTGTTCAATCGTCTTGGGCCTTCTTTGTTGCACCTTCCTCTTTATGATGTGCCAAATGTTCTCTATAGGTGAAAGATCTGGACTGCAGGCTGGACATTTCAGTACCCGGATCCTTCTCCTACGTAGCCATGATGTTGTGATTGCTGCAGAATGTGGTCTGGCATTATCTTGTTGAAAAATGCAGGGTCTTCCCTGAAAGAGATGACGTCTAGATGGGAGCATATGTTGTTCTAGAACCTGAACATAGTTCTCTGCATTAATGGTGCCTTTCCAGACATGCAAGCTGCCCATGCCACAAGCGCTCATGCAACCCCATACCATCAGTGATGCAGGCTTCTGAACGGAGCGTTGATAACAACTTGGGCTATCCTGATGCATGCTCAATAATCCAGGTAGAAAAATCTAAAAAAGCTAAGTCTGTTCCTCTGGACATTCAAAAAAATAAAACAAAACGAAGCAAAAAAAAAATTGTAGAAACGTTTCGTCTTTCGTCCGAAAGACTTCCTCAGTCTGAGGTGCTGGGTTCAGCTCAGTCTTATAAATAGCACCCTCTCACAGTGTTACACAACCAGTTGGCTGATGACAGCCGAAACCAGCTGCTCACATGATCAAGGAGGACCATCAGCCTAACAATGGATCGTTAGCACCCTGATGGTTGTTTGCTATTCACAGAGGGCTGAGTGATACCAGCAATCACAGCATTGTAGGAGGGGGACAGTTGAACCCGGAGGCCTCCACCCCTGTTTAATGATGGCGGTTTCTTTTCACAAAGATGGCCTCCTTTACTCCTCTCTCAAACCATTGTTCCTCTCTATCAAGGATGTGAACATCTTCATCCCTGAAAGAGTGACCGCTGGCCTGGAGATGAGTGTAGACTGCAGAGTCCTGACCTGATGATGTTGATCTTCTGTGCTGGGCCATCCTTTTGGCCAGTGGCTGTTTAGTTTCCCCGATGTAAGACTGATCACAGCCCTCCTGACACTGAACAGCATACACAATATTACTCTGTTTTTGCCGGGGGACTGGATCTTTGGGATGAACCAGTCTTTGCCGTAATGTATTTTGGGGTTTAAAAGCCACTGGGACGTTGTGTTTAGAAAATAAACGTCTCAATGTCTCTGAAACTCCCGCAACATACGGAATGACCACTGGTCTGGGTCTGGGTTCCTTCTTTTCACCTGATGGCTGGCTGGAGTCCTGTTTGGGTTTCTTCTCTGCTTTCAGGAAGGCCCAGTTAGGATATCCACATTTCTCTAGAGCCTGTTTTGTGTGTGATTTCTCCTTCTGTCTGGCTGCTGAGTTAGTGGGGACGCTGTCTGCTCTGTGGTACAGAGTCCTGATGACTCCTAACTTGTGCTCCAGAGGGTGATGGGAGTCAAACTGTAAATACTGGTCTGTGTGTGTGGGTTTGCGGTACACCTCAGTTTGCAAATTTCCTCTATCAGAAACTGAGACCTCACAGTCCAAGAAAGCCAACCTGCCATTTCTTACATCTTCTCGTGTGAACTTGATATATTTATCCACAGAGTTGATGTGATCAGTGAAATGTTGGACTTCCTGAGATTTAATTTTAACCCAGGTGTCGTCAACATACCTGAACCAATGACTTGGTGGTCTCCCTGAAAAGGACGTCAATGCTCTCTTTTCTACCTCCTCCATGTACAGGTTGGCAACAATAGGAGAAACTGGAGACCCCATAGCACACCCATGTTTCTGCCTATAATATTGCTCCCCATATGTGAAGTAGGTTGACTGCAGGCACAGTTTCAAGAGTTGACACAGTTGCTCTGTGGAAAGCGTGGTCCTGCTGTTCAGAGTGGTGTCTGATTTTAACCTTAAACAGACCACCTCTACTGCTTCATCAACAGGAATGCACGTAAAGAGTGATGTAACATCAAAAGAGACCATTGTTTCATCAGTCTCCATGATGACATCCCTCACCTTATCCACAAAGTCCATGGTGTTCTGTATGTGGTGTTCTGAGCTGCCAACTAAAGGGATGAGTACAGATGCCAGATATTTGGAAACATTGTAAGTGACCGAGTTAATCATGCTAACAATTGGTCTTAAAGGTACACCTTGTTTGTGGATTTTGGGTAAACCATACAGACTTGGCGTGGCCTCCCTTGGGTACAGTCTGTGGTACAGAATACTGTCAATAGCCTTGTCCTGCTTCAAAATTGTCAGGCAATCTATCAACTTCTTCTTGTAACCACTTTCTGGATCTCTTTTCAGCGGTTCATAGGTGGTTAAGCCACTTAAGCGTCAGTCAAGCCACCATTGCACGACTACAACTGGTTCAGAACGCAGCAGCCCGATTTTTAACCAGCACATGCAAAAGAGAGCACATTACACCAGTCTTGGCCTCCTTGCACTGGCTACCGGATCATCTACCGGATCATCTTCGAATCCAGTTCAAAATTCTCATGTATGTCTACAAATCGCTGAACAGTCTCGCCCCCGCCTATCTCTCGGATCTGATACACCCATATGTCCCTCCACGTGCTTTGAGGTCAGAGGATCGGGTACTCTTAAAGGTTCCAGAAACTCGCCTTAAGCGCAGAGGTGACAGGGCGTTCTCTGTAGCGGGCCCAAGACTCTGGAACGAGTTACCGCTGCTCATCAAACAGGCCCCCTCCCTCTCAGTTTTCAAATCCCGGTTAAAAACCCACTACTACTCCATTGCTTTCAATGCCAGCTGATTTATATTGGATCGTTTTATTTATGTTCTGCAATGTTATGTTTTTCGTGTTGTACGTCATTGTCTGTGTTGCCTGTTGCGTGTTTGTTTGTTCAGCACTTTGGTGTGGACTTGTTCCTGTTGAAAGTGCTTTATAAATAAAATGGTATGGTGTGGTATGGTTAAGTCACTAAGGAGTGACATAACTTTCTCATGATAGTCTTTCTGGTTCAAAATCACTGTGCACCTTCCTTTGTCTGCTGGGAGAATTATGATGTTTTTGTCCTTGCTAAGCGTAGTGAGTGCATCCCTCTCTTCTCTACTGATGTTGGAAGGTGGTGGTTTAGCATTACTGAGACAGGCTGAAACTTTGACTCTGAGTTGTTCTGCTTCAAAGTCTTTAATTTTGTTGTTACGGATGGCTGACTCAGTGGCTGTGATCATCTCCACCAGTGGAATTCTACTTGGTGCCACTGCAAAGTTTAGCCCCCTGGCAAGAATCTCTGTCTCCGGCTGGGTGAGCTGTCTGTCAGATAAATTCTTCACCCACTTTTCTGTCTCCCTGGCATGTAACTGTGTATCGGAGTGTTGTCTTACACTGAATGTGTTGTTGTTGGAATTGTGATGGTGTTGACGAGTTATCAGTAAGTTAAATTTGTTTTGTTGTCGAGTCTTGGACTTGACATGCTGTGCTAAGCGTGCCTGATCTGTACAGTCCATCACTTGCTGAAGTGTGGTCTGATCTAAGCACGTTGTTAGTTTTTGTTTAATTTGCTCTTCTTTGGCATTCAAGGCCTCAATGGTAAAATTGGTCTGTCTTACCCGTTCATTCAGCAGCTGCGTCTGTGCCTTCTGAAGGATCTTGCTTGCCCGGTGCCCGATGATTTCAGTTCCAGGCTCTTGGGAATAATGCCACTTTGTCTGCATCTAAGGTTGAATCGCAAGTGGTTCCTGTAGTCTGCCCTCTTCCTAGTTGTTTTCTAAAACTCTCTAACAAGTTTGAGGCAATCCTGGCCAACTTGGGCTATCCTTGTCTTCTCTGGTCCGGATGACATGGCGTCCCAGTGTTCCATAAAGAATTTCAAATTGTGACACATGACCACAGAACAGTCTTCCATTTTGCCACACTCCATTTTAAATGACCCCTGGCCCAGTGCAAACGTCTGAGCTTGTGGAGCTTGCTTAGAAATGGCTTCCTCTTTGTGCTGTAGAGTTTCATCTGGCAACGACGGATGGCTCGGTGGTGGATTGTGTTCACTGACAATGCTTTCTGGAAGTATTCCTGAGCCCATTCTGTTATTTCCTTGACAGTGGCATTCCTGATTGAGGTGCAGTGACGTTTAAGGGCCTGGGGATCACGAGCATCCAGTAGAGTTTTACAGCCTTGACCCTTATGCACAGCGATTGTTCCAGATTCTCTGAATCTTTTGATGATGTTATGCATGATAGATGCATGATCCTGTAGATGATAGTGATCATCTACATGCATCACTTTGATGCTTCCATCAACTTAGAGACAAATAAAGTGGATTCAAACCTAAAGATTCACATCAACAAGGGACAAACACCTCTGCTGTGTTACTATGAACTGTTTAGCACCACCACCAAAGTCTGGCACTCATATTAGCCTGTCTGTGTGTCTGTTAGTAAATTATCTCATGTACCAGTAAATGTATTTTAATGAAACTGTCAGAAAGTAATTGAATGTACACGTACAACCAATTAACTGTAGGAGTTAATCTGATAATTGAGATTATAAAAACAAACAATGGCTACAACTGTGTCAGTTTTACAGATGTTGAGCAAAACCCTGATGTTGTAGTACCTGATGGATTGTTTTTAACTTTTATTACCACTCCAGGGAAATAAATGAGAACATCATTTTAAAAACTTGCAGTTTTCACAGAGTATTTGTACTTCTTCTTCTTCTTTCGGCTTCTCCCTTCGTTAGGGATCGGAAGATCGCCAGTTCAAGCCCCGGCACCGACAACATCAAAAATGTGGGTGGGATATGTAACGCCGTCACACCTGTCTCCATCCTCATCTGCCTGGGCCCTTGAGCAAGGCCCTTAACCCACATCATCTGCTCCCCCGGGAACCTTAGATATCAGCTCTCTGCTCCACACAGAGAGCTGTGGTAGCTCGGTGGTCTGTGGTTGTGTCAGGAAGGTCATCCGGCGTAAAAAACAATTGCCACATCTTTGTGCGACTACAGTAGTTCGCTGTGGTGATACCTCACGAAGGGAGAAGCGGAAAGGAAAATATATATATACAGGTGGTCTTCGACTTACGGCAGTCTCGACTTACGGCGGTCTCGACTTATGGCGTTTCGACTTTATGAACGCATCTTATTAATAAAAATATAAAATAAAAAACAAAATACTTTTTTTGTGTATTTAAATTTTCTTGATTTCATGTGTATAGCACTTTATTGCAGCTGTGGTTGTTTGAAATGGCTTTATAAATAAAGTATTATTAGTATTAGTATTATTTTTTATTATTTTTAAGCTGATTTATGCAGTTTGCGGCAGTTTTTGACAGTTTTCGGCAGTCAGTTTCCGCCAGTTTTCGGGAGTCAGTTTTCGGCAGTGTCAGCCAGTTTAGCCAGTTAGCGCCGGCCTCGACAGCCGGCTTCGGACGGACCGTGTCCGATCAGAGGTTCCTGCGCTCGGATACATGAGCTGGGAATTGAACGGCGGTTTTGCGGAGGGACGGATGGAAGGATGGACCAAGGAAAACGACGCTGTTGACCGCGTGAAGCAGCAGACACCGAGCCGGTCTGGAGTAGCAACGAGCTAGCATTCTAACAAGCCTTGCTGTAGGATGGACGGGTGGATGCTAATGCCCCACCGGGGACACGAAGCCGACGAGCGGCAGCCGGGAGCTCGCCTCGATGTCCGCCTGGCAGCTCAGATGTTGGATGGACACTGAGCTATAATCAGGGCTGCCAACTCTCACGCAATGACCGTGAGACACACGCATTCGAGGGGTTTCACACGCTCTCACACCGCATTCACTTTTCTCACGCTGAGAACTGACAAACGTCAAAATCTCAACTCCGTTCCACTTCCGTATTGGGAAAATACATGAGTCCGCTCCACGTTTTCACCACAACCCTTGGTGTTTTGCACAAGAACATCCACGTTGTTGTTATCAGTCCGTATTTTTGCTCCAACCTTCCATCTTACCTGCAGCAGAAACGGAGCAGGAGCTCGGTGTGAAGAAAAAGAGAGGAAAGGTGAGTGGGTTAAATAATATCAAACATGTTAGAAAGAAAGGAAAAATGAGATGGATGGAGGAGCAGAGAGGAAAAGTGAAGAATGTTATGCTTTTATATACTTATACTGATTGAAACTATTTTACAAATGGTATAAATCACAACTGTTTTTATGTGCTATAATCAAGTGTTTATGCAATCATGTGAGTGCCTTACAGTAGCTTAGCCTTAGACAATATATTATCACACATAAGTAAGACTTAGACTTAGACTTAGACTCGTTCACCGGGGTAGCCTCCCTTCGCCTATGTGTGGGGGGACGGGCTCTGACTGTTGTTTGTGCCTATGCGCCGAACGGCAGCTCAGACAGACTACCCACCCTTTTTGGAGTCCTTGGAGGGGGTATTGGAGAGTGCGCCTCCTGGGGACTCCCTTGTTCTACTGGGGGACTTCAACGCTCACGTGGGCAATGACAGTGAGACCTGGAGGGGTGTGGTTGGGAGGAACGGCCCCCCTGATCTGAACCCGAGTGGTGTTCTGTTGTTGGACTTCTGTGCTCGTCATGGATTGTCCATAACGAACACCATGTTCAGGCATAAGGGTGTCCATATGTGCTCTTGGCACCAGGACACCCTAGGTCGCAGTTCAATGATCGACTTTGTTGTCGTCTCATCTGATCTGCGGCCGCATGTCCTGGACACTCGGGTGAAGAGAGGGGCGGAGTTGTCAACTGACCACTACCTGGTGGTGAGTTGGCTCCGATGGTGGGGGAGGATGCCGGTCAGACCTGGCAGACCCAAACGTATTGTGAGAGTCTGCTGGGAACGTCTGGCAGAGTCTCCCATGAGACGGAAATGTCATACTTGATGATGTAAAAGCTTTTGTTTCATTTTGCTGTATTTCTTATTTACTTTTGATTGCAATCAGCTCTGTTGCTTCTTCCTCAGCTCTGCTGCCTCTTTATCAGCTCTGTTGCTTCTTCATCAGCTCTGTTGCTTCTTCATCAGCTCTGTTGCTTCTTCATCAGCTCTGTTGCTTCTTCATCAGCTCTGTTGCTTCTTCATCAGCTCTGCTGCCTCTTCATCAGCTCTGCTGCTTCTTCATCAGCTCTGTTGCTTCTTCATCAGCTCTGTTGCTTCTTCATCAGCTCTGTTGCCTCTTCATCAGCTCTGTTGCTTCTTCATCAGCTCTGCTGCCTCTTCATCAGCTCTGCTGCCTCTTCATCAGCTCTGCTGCCTCTTCATCAGCTCTGTTGCTTCTTCATCAGCTCTGTTGCTTCTTCATCAGCTCTGCTGCCTCTTCATCAGCTCTGCTGCCTCTTCATCAGCTCTGCTGCCTCTTCATCAGCTCTGTTGCTTCTTCATCAGCTCTGCTGCCTCTTCATCAGCTCTGCTGCCTCTTCATCAGCTCTGCTGCCTCTTCATCAGCTCTGCTGCCTCTTCATCAGCTCTGCTGCCTCTTCATCAGCTCTGTTGCTTCTTCATCAGCTCTGCTGCCTCTTCATCAGCTCTGCTGCCTCTTCATCAGCTCTGTTGCTTCTTCATCAGCTCTGCTGCCTCTTCATCAGCTCTGCTGCCTCTTCATCAGCTCTGCTGCCTCTTCATCAGCTCTGCTGCCTCTTCATCAGCTCTGCTGCCTCTTCATCAGCTCTGCTGCCTCTTCATCAGCTCTGTTGCTTCTTCATCAGCTCTGCTGCCTCTTCATCAGCTCTGTTGCTTCTTCATCAGCTCTGCTGCCTCTTCATCAGCTCTGCTGCCTCTTCATCAGCTCTGCTGCCTCTTCATCAGCTCTGTTGCTTCTTCATCAGCTCTGTTGCCTCTTCATCAGCTCTGCTGCCTCTTCATCAGCTCTGTTGCTTCTTCATCAGCTCTGCTGCCTCTTCATCAGCTCTGTTGCCTCTTCATCAGCTCTGTTGCTTCTTCATCAGCTCTGCTGCCTCTTCATCAGCTCTGTTGCTTCTTCATCAGCTCTGTTGCTTCTTCATCAGCTCTGTTGCTTCTTCATCAGCTCTGCTGCCTCTTCATCAGCTCTGTTGCTTCTTCATCAGCTCTGCTGCCTCTTCATCAGCTCTGCTGCCTCTTCATCAGCTCTGCTGCCTCTTCATCAGCTCTGCTGCCTCTTCATCAGCTCTGCTGCCTCTTCATCAGCTCTGCTGCCTCTTCATCAGCTCTGTTGCTTCTTCATCAGCTCTGTTGCTTCTTCATCAGCTCTGTTGCTTCTTCATCAGCTCTGTTGCTTCTTCATCAGCTCTGCTGCCTCTTCATCAGCTCTGTTGCTTCTTCATCAGCTCCTGCCTCTTCATCAGCTCTGCTGCCTCTTCATCAGCTCTGTTGCTTCTTCATCAGCTCTGCTGCCTCTTCATCAGCTCTGTTGCTTCTTCATCAGCTCTGTTGCTTCTTCATCAGCTCTGTTGCTTCTTCATCAGCTCTGCTGCCTCTTCATCAGCTCTGCTGCCTCTTCATCAGCTCTGCTGCCTCTTCATCAGCTCTGTTGCTTCTTCATCAGCTCTGCTGCCTCTTCATCAGCTCTGCTGCCTCTTCATCAGCTCTGTTGCTTCTTCATCAGCTCTGTTGCTTCTTCATCAGCTCTGCTGCCTCTTCATCAGCTCTGCTGCCTCTTCATCAGCTCTGCTGCCTCTTCATCAGCTCTGTTGCTTCTTCATCAGCTCTGCTGCCTCTTCATCAGCTCTGTTGCTTCTTCATCAGCTCTGCTGCCTCTTCATCAGCTCTGTTGCTTCTTCATCAGCTCTGTTGCTTCTTCATCAGCTCTGTTGCTTCTTCATCAGCTCTGTTGCTTCTTCATCAGCTCTGTTGCTTCTTCATCAGCTCTGTTGCTTCTTCATCAGCTCTGCTGCCTCTTCATCAGCTCTGTTGCTTCTTCATCAGCTCTGCTGCCTCTTCATCAGCTCTGTTGCCTCTTCATCAGCTCTGTTGCTTCTTCATCAGCTCTGCTGCCTCTTCATCAGCTCTGTTGCTTCTTCATCAGCTCTGTTGCCTCTTCATCAGCTCTGTTGCTTCTTCATCAGCTCTGCTGCCTCTTCATCAGCTCTGTTGCTTCTTCATCAGCTCTGCTGCCTCTTCATCAGCTCTGTTGCTTCTTCATCAGCTCTGCTGCCTCTTCATCAGCTCTGTTGCTTCTTCATCAGCTCTGTTGCTTCTTCATCAGCTCTGCTGCCTCTTCATCAGCTCTGCTGCCTCTTCATCAGCTCTGTTGCTTCTTCATCAGCTCTGTTGCTTCTTCATCAGCTCTGCTGCCTCTTCATAATAATAATAATAATAATGAATTCAATTTATAACGCACTTTTCATTAATGAAAATCTCAAAGTGCTACAAGGTGCAACAGAAATTAAATGTCAATAAACAAGTAATAAAACAAGTAAAATCAATAACAGTATCAACTAAGATCAAAAGTAGAATCATGAGGAGGCAGAGTATGCTCGGTTGAAAAGAAAGGTCTTCAAGCCGCTCTTAAAGTCAACCACAGACTGTGGGACCCTCAGACAGTCAGGAAGAGAGTTCCACAGGCGGGGGGCAGCCACACTGAAAGCCCGGTCTCCCATGGTCCTTAATTTGGTTCTTGGAATGTGAAGGAGATTACTGTTCTGTGACCGCAGCGACCGGGTGGATGAGTGTGGAATAAGAATATCCTTCAGATAATCTGGTGAAGCTCCATGTAAGCATTGATGTGTAATGAGAGCAGTTTTGTACTGAATTCTGTAGGCGACAGGAAGCCAATGAAGGTTATGAAGAATGGGCGTAATATGTTCAAATTTACGAACTCGCAACAAGATCCTTGCTGCACTGTTTTGAATATACTGAAGTTTCTGAAGGTTTTTGCCAGGGATTCCAATAAACAGGGAGTTGCAGTAGTCGAGCCTGGAGGAGACAAAAGCATGGACGAGCTTCTCAGCATCGGAAAAAGTTAGGGATGGGCGAAGTCTAGAGATGTTTCGAAGATGGAAGAAGCAAGTTTTAAACAGAAGCTTAATGTGATTTTCAAATGTAAGATTGGAGTCCATTTTTATTCCAAGATTAGTAACAGAGGTGGAGAGGGGGATGTCTTGTCCAGAAAAGGAAAGTGTTGTTATAGTAGATGTCTGTACCTGGTGAGGGGTGCCAATCAGTATGGCCTCGGTCTTGGAGCAGTTTAATTGAAGAAAGTTCTGATTCATCCATGCCCTAATTGCCTCCAGGCAGGCAGAGAGGGCAGTGAGTGAAGATGGAGATGACAAGGTGGAAGATGAGGATGCTCCAGTCCTGATGTAAAGCTGTGTATCGTCGGCATAACAGTGAAAAGAAATGTTGAACTGATTAATAATTTGACCTAAAGGCAGCATGTAAAGGGAAAACAACAGGGGCCCCAGAACCGACCCCTGAGGGACACCACAGGAGACAGAGACTGTCTGGGACGTGGCGTTGCCAAGACTAACACATTCCAGCCTATTGGAGAGGAAAGATTTAAACCAGTCCAGGACGGTGTCACAGAGACCGACCTCCACATGAAGACGGTGGAGGAGGATACTATGGTCCACAGTGTCGAAGGCTGCAGTGAGGTCAAGGAGGACAAGGATGGAGGGAGAACCAGTGTCAGCAGCCAAGAGGACATCATTAGTAACCCTCAGCAGTGCAGTCTCAGTACTGTGAGCTGCCCTGAATCCAGACTGGAACTTCTCATACAGGGAGTGTTGTTGTAAGTGATCCTGCAGCTGAGCAGCAACAGCTTTTTCCAGCACTTTAGACAGAAAAGGGAGGTGTGAAATTGGGCGGTAATTAGAAAAAATGTCTGGATCCAAATTAGATTTTTTCAGAAGAGGCCTAATGATGGCAGTTTTTAGAGGCAGTGGAACATGACCAGATTGAAGAGACTGATTTATTATTTGAGTGATAAGTGGGCCTATTGCAGAGTGATTGGATTTTATGAGAGACGAGGGGAAAGGATCCAGGGCGCAGGATGAAGGCTTCATTTTCTTGATGATGGCCTCCACCTCACTCTGAACAACTTCGTCAAAGCTGTTAAGGGTCCCAGAATGCAGACGGGTAGATGGCACACTGAGAACAGGGAGGTTGTGGAGCTGAGATCTGATAGTGTCAATTTTGGTTTTAAAAGATGAAAGAAACAGCTCGCATTTTTGAGCAGAGTCCTCAAGAGTTTGCTTAATGGGATTAAGCAGACGAGTTATTGTGGAGAAGAGCTGTTTAGAGTTTCCAGGGCAGGTGTTGATGATGTTAGAATAATATTTGGAGCGTGCTTCTTTAAGAGAATAGGCGTACGCCTTCTGATGTTCTTTATATGCCTGCTTATGCACAGAGAGACCAGATGATTTTACACGTCTCTCAATAGCACGGCCAGTTGCCTTCATCTTGCGCAGCTCATCAGT